>VWYO01018507.1:272287-312833 GCA_013400275.1 Rhadina sibilatrix
AATCAAACAAACAAAACCCAGAAAAATCAAAACACACACACACAAAACAACTCCCTACAACTGCAAAACCAACCAAACAAAAAAACCCAAATCAAAACTAACCAAACAAAACTGAAAAACAATGATCACCACCAAAAAAAGTAATCCATGAAAAAAAGGACCCTTTAATCTCACGCCTGTTATCCAGTAAGTAAGGGGTTGAATTCTCAGGCAAATTCGTAGGTTTTGGATTCTGAAGGTGGGAAATACCCAATGACCACACCCCTCTTGTCTAAAGGGAGATCAGCATCTCCCCAGCTGGCAAAAGTATAGTGCAAATTCCACAGACCAAAAGGCTAATCTTGGATGCAGTGAAACTCCCTTTCATCATATGCCAAATCATAAACAATCACCATGTGCTGATATCACCATATTCCAAATTTCACCAAAAATTCGTTTTAAGTATGGGGTCTTAAAAGTGTTGTGGGAAAAAAAAAAAAAAATGCCATGTCTGGAAATTTCAAATAAATTAATTTCAAATTTAGTCCATCACCCTTTTCAATGAGCAAGACAGAATGTACTTGATTCATATTTCAAGCCAGGTGTCATCAAGTCTAACACTTTGCTTAAAGTCATGTTAGAAATAAGACACTTACTTAAGAGCATTCATCAAAACCTTTGGTTCTCTTGTTTATCTGACCTACCCAGCGCTCATCCAAAGCTTTACAGCAATTGGGTCATGTAAGAACACAGGCCTGGGAGATTTCCTGTCTCATATATAACCAGATCAATAAACCGCATGCCCAATTCACTGCACACCAGTCTATTTTGAAACAAAGCGAGTCATAAGCCTTTCAGCAAACTCACACTTTGCCTACATGCAGCCAAGCAGACTTTTACATCAGCCAGATTTTAGAGACAGCTGCAGACAATTACTGTTTTCTATTATGGTTAAAGTATCTTCCCAGTGGGACAACCTCTTATAGATATTACTGCAAAATGAAAGTATAATTCTGTTTAAGGTTAAAATTACATTAATAAAAATATCTGTTGCTAGAACTGCTGTATTGAACTCATTTCTCTCATTTCTAAAAGTAATTTTTACCAGAGTTCCAAGTGGCAGGGCAGCTTGTTGGCTCCGTCCTCCATCATGTTGTGGGTCTCTTCCAAAAGCTGCTTTCCTTGGATTTCTCAGTTCTTTACTATCCTCAGCTCATGCATGAGCACCATGAAGCACAGGGGAATCCGGAGCTCTGAGGGTTTGAGGCTGCCGATGGAAACTGTGGCAACCGCTAGAGCTCCCAACTTCCCAGAGGTGTTCCCAGAGCGCGGGAGGGAAGCGTACAGAAACCTGAGATTTTGATGTGGGAGGTAGCAGGCCCGCCATGATTGTGCATGCAGCCTAGTAAAACGGACCCATCCACCTCACAGTTGCTGTGGAAAACAGGCCGGGAAAAGGGAAGATAGGCTGGCAATGAGATGAGGTTTCCACGGGCACGCTGGAAGAGAGCCTGTGAAGCCCGGAGAGCCTCGGCTCAGTGGGCGCTCCCTCCTGCAGATTAAATCCGCACCGTCACAGGGCCTCCCTGAGCAAATCCCCTCAGCACCTGGCACTCAGCGGAGTTTCACAGCCTCCACGAACAAAAGTCCATAACTCTTTTCCACACGGACCTGTGTCCCACCTCAGGTTTCCAGGCTCCAAGAACAGTAAACTAGGGGAAATTAAGCCCAGGAAAATCAAACTCGGGAACCTGCCATTGCCCAGAGGACTAAATCACAGCTGGGAGCACCATTCTGAGATCACCGCTCCCTGTGGGAGGCAGATGTCCTCAGAGAAAAGTTCCCTAGGGAAGCGCGAAGGGCGGGCGAGGAGCATGGCCCAGTCTCCGCGCCGCCAGCCCCGTGTCCCTCAGCCGCGCGCCGCCGCAGCCCCGTGTCCCTCAGCCGCGCGCCGCCGGCCCCGTGTCCCTCAGCCGCGCGCCGCCGGCCCCGTGTCCCTCAGCCGCGCGCCGCCGGCCCCGTGTCCCTCAGCCGCGCGCCGCCGGCCCCGCCCGCCTGCTCGCGGGGCCCCCTTTCCGAGCCAAGGCTGAGGGCCTGGGGCCACCTTGTGGCTAATGGCGCGGATTGCGCTAATTCGCTCTAATTTGTTTTAATTCGCGTCTTCTTTTACCCGCGGCAGCAGAAGCTTTGGCCGTAGCGTGGTGCCCACCAGTTTCCTTGTGTGCTTCAGGAAGCTGAGCGCCTCCGGCTGCTGGCTCAGCTCTGTCCAGGCTCCAGCTTCCTCAGGGTTTCCTGGGAGCCATCCAGCTTCCCAGGGTTACATGTCCTCTGGCTGCCCTCCTCAGATGCTGGGGCTACAGCACTTAAAAACATAATCTCTCTGAGTTTTCTTTCTTTTACCCAAACAGCCTGGAAACTAGGGGCCCTGTTTGTTGACATAACATGTGGATTCCGTTTCCACCACTCAGCCCTTCTTCCATTCACAGGAAAACTGAAATGACTGGCTCCAGAGCCAGAAGGTAGTCAGCACAGAAGAAGACACAGACCTGAAGAGGCAAGGAAGAGCTTACCATGATCCCTCACTCGCAAGAAGAAAACACAAATCCACATACTCCTCTCAGACCCCAGGAACAGCCCAATGACTCCTCAGACAGATGACACTTCTGCCTGAGAGCTGGCAGTGGCTCCAGCAGAAGGTGGCATTGCACTCTTCAGCAGGGTACCCCAGGCCTACCACTCATAGGAGCCTCTGAACTATTGTTCCCTGTTTTCCTTCCTACCTTAACCAAGCTTCTTCTCCTCTGGCCACCTTCCCATATCACTGTGCCAGTGCAACAGAGATACAAACCCAGATACCCAGCACAGCTCACCTGACACACATCTCGCCTAACATGCCGTTGGCAAGGAATGCCAGTGGGACAAAATAAAGACAGAGCAGATCTAGTCAGGAAAAACATAGATTTAATGGAATGAATGGAGAACCTCCCAAAGTCCACTGGAGCCACAGCTCTGAGACTCTGACATTCTTTACTCCAGGGTCAGTCCTTCCTTTCTGCCCACCAGAAGCCAGGGGATGCTCAGGATCATTGGTGCTTGATGTGCTCCTTCAGAGCTCTCTCCAGGGAGAGAATTAAGGTGCATTGCTAACTCCACACAGACCATCTCTGTGGCAGCCTCTTCCTCAGCCCTTCAAATCTTCCAGAGAAGGGAGGTCAGCCCAGAAATCCCTCTCTCCTTGGTGACTGAAGAATTCTTGTGTTGTCCAACAGGTGGCAAAGGCTGTATAGAAACCATCCTGGGAGGAGGGAGGGAGAGCCACACTGGTCCTAGCAATGAGACTCAAGCTCTGTCAGCATCAAGAGGCCATCTCTGGTGGAGGGAAGGGGCTGTTCTGTGCCTGGCCTGGAAGGCAAGTCCTCAAGTGGGCAGGTGAGTTGGCGGAACCTCTGGAAGGCAAAGACAGGCACTAAACACAGCTGCAAGGACAAGAAGTGACCTGGGCTCTTGCCTACCATTCATGGGTTTCATTCAGCCAGCCAGGCCCAGCTGCAGATCTGGGCCTGGCTGGCTGAACCCTAAATGACAAAAAAAGGACAGGTAGCGCTTCAGAAACTGAGGGGATAAACTCATCTTCCAACAACTTGTCCCAAGGCAAGCACTGAGCACATAATATATCTAACACAGGGATAATGGAGGAAAGCTCTGTCCTCCATTTGCTCCAGGCCAAGGCTCAAAAACAGTCCAAAGGAAGGTTGTTGACCAAGTACCTCCAGGTCATGCCCTGCATCAGCACAGAGCCTGTGCACACGGGATTGGCTTTAACTGGGAAAAGTTCACAGGGGTTACTCTCATACCACATCATGCTGTGCAGCCTTGCCATGCCCCTGCAGCTGTTTTCACTCCTCCCTGTCTGTGCTGGACACAGGGGTCAGGGGCCCATTGCTGTCACAACCCATTCCTGAACACTTGCAGGAGGCAGAGAATGAGAGGGAGCCTGGGGGTTCAGGACTGTGAAACCTCACCCTGAAATCATGAGCTGTGATAGGGATGGGATGCTCATCCCAGCAAGGCCTGGTTTTCTAGCTCCCTGCCCCTCCATGTATGACAGGGCAACCAGCAATGCATCACATTGGAAGCAGGACAGGCCCAGAGCACTAAGACTGACGGGAACTCCAAATTCCCAGTGATTCTCTCCATTCCAAATCTATGGCCTCAGCACAGACTGGTAAACTCAGTTGACCATAATGCTCAGGGCATTAGAAGCTTTCTCAGAGCAAGTCTTCAAGCCTCAGTTAAGGGCAGCATGGAGATCATCTTTATCCTTTCCATCTAATGACCTTTTTCCTGGTGGTACTTGCCAAGAGACAGAAGAAATGAAAGAAGGGTACCATGAGGCACCAGCCAGCTTGGAGCAGCCGTCCAGCAAGGCAGAATTTAAAAAAACAGTTCAGTTATAACAATCAACTCATTTAATTCATTTATTCTGGGCTCTGTGCTAATCAACCTGCAACATACAAATGATCCCGCTGCAGGGCTAGAGTTCAACACAAAAGCACAGCCCATGCCCTGATCCTAGAGCACCAACCTCACCTCTCTGAGGGTGCCTTTGATGGTGGAGAGTTTGTAGACAATCCAGAGAGGGATGCACACCATGGAGGAGAGGGCCAGCAGCCAGCCCAGGGTGTCTCCCCACCACGGGTACACATACTTCTTGTTGTACGTCAGCGGGGTGTATTTGATCAAAGAAAACAGGAAGGTTGCCTGGCAAGGTGAAAGACACCAAGAAAAAAAAAAGAAAATCAACACCATGAGCAAAGAGAGGTCTTCCTGGTGAGTACATGTCTGCACTCATGGTAAGAGCACGGGTAAAGAAACTCATGGTAAAAAGGAGCACCTCAGGGCAACAACAGAGGAGACATGCATTAAACAGGGTTTGCTGAGACAACCCCCACAGCCAACACCAGTCATGGCATCAAGGAGCTTGTCCCGCCAGCAAACACCTCAGTCACAGCTGAGCCTCTCCCTGTTGTTGAGCCCCACACTCAGCTCCCAAAGCTACAAGCACAAATAACAAAAGGCCCCCATAATCCAGGCCACATAACCCCCTATCCATACGCACATCCCTCTGTATGTATGTAGGTGTCTGTATCTCAGAGGCACCCAGCTCTGTCCATCTTCCCCCTGTGTGTTCTCACCGTGCAAACCGCAGGGGTGATGAAAAGCCAGCAGTATTTGATGATGGGCCACGGCCGGTAGCCAATCATGTCTTCAATGTTATCGTAGAAACGCTCAGCACCTGCAGAAGAGGGCATGGATGGGATCCCTCACTGCCACCAAGGAAGGAGGGCAGCAGGGTATGCGTGTCCAGGGTCCTGCTTCACCACTGTTTAGGTGCAATAGCCTCAGCGTAGCCAACAGTTGGCTCAGGGAGCTCCTCAGCTCCTGTGGCCAGTTTCAGTCTTTGTCCTGGACTAACTTCCTATTCCCCCAGAACCAGCTCAGTAGGTCAGCAGGGCCAGCCCCTCAGCATCTCCAAGGCTAGGACCTCAGCCCAGGTTTTACCCATAGCTGGTGACTGTCGAGACTGAGAGAGGGTTCTCAAAAATGTTTGAGTCTCAAGCCCTCTTGAGACTCAGGTTGAGAAAAGATTTTTTCAGACAGCTCCAATTCCCCAAGGAAGGAAGGTCTCAAAAGCAGGAGCGAATAGGAACAGGCAGGGGATATCTGCCAAGCAGATTCCCCAGGGTGTTCCTGTGAGGAAGTCCCTGCCAGTTGAGCCCAGGGGCACCAAAGCAAAGGTTTAGATTCTGCCTTGCACTCCAAAGCAATTAGCAAGTTGAGCTACCGACCAGCGTTTTGAGAATGAACCAGACAAGATCATGAGAGGCCAGAGCTGTGGACCCCCCTAGTTCATACTCACCATAGACCCAGGCGATGCAGAGAGTCTCAAAGATGGCCACAAAGAGCAGGCACATGCCACTGGCAGCATAATAATCAAAGAGCTGGAAGACATACATCCCACCCTGGGAAGGCCCAAGTGGGCAGCAAGGTGAGAGAGAAGGGAGAGGAATCAGGCAAAGAGCTAGAGCCAGAGCAGGAAAAAAACTCAGTATCTTCCCCAAAGCTGGAGGCATCTCCCTGTCTGGGACAAGGTTTTAGCCTACAGAAAAGGCACACCTCATGTGCTCAAGGCTTGACAGACACATGCAGCCACCCTGCTGCTCTCAGGAGTCTCTGCAACCCTTCAATTCAGTGCAGGGGAGGGCAGCACAGCAGAAGGCAATTGACTGCCAGAGATTGTGGGGATGTTTTAGAAGACAAAACCTAGGCAGCTCTTGTAGCTGGAAGCGAGGATGGAAACCCCTTCTAAGATACACAGTCCATCCGTTTGACTTTAAAGTCCCAGTTTGCAGAAGGAAATAACTGCATGCAACCTGGCTGTTTCACTGGCCAGGTCTGCAGAGCTGCCTACAAAACAGGCCTGTGGGTAAGTCCAGGCACATGTACAACATCAGAGACAGCTTTTCCAACAGTTACGCCCAAATGAAAACAGAAAGTGCCAAGAGCATTCTGACAGCATCAGTCCACACACGCGTATTGCTGGGCAGACTTAAAAGTTTTAAACAAGAACAGTTTAGCTCCCAGGCAATTAATCACAAGGATAATATAGAGGATAACGGTATAATAGATAAGGGGTGCACTCAGGCCTGACAAGTTTCCTTATAGCAAGTGTGCCTGTAGCCCCATTCAGGAAGAAAGAAAAGGACAAGGACATGCCTCGCATGCAACAGGCTACAGCTGTAAAGGTTTGGTCTGTGTCAAGATAAATTTATAACCAAAACATAGGCTGTCCAGAGCTCCAGCTATCAGTCTTGGCAGAAGAAGTATCAGGACTGTGACTGGCACAAGGGGTAAGGGCTAGAAGGGCGAATGTGAATGCCATGAGAAAGGCAGGGCAGCCTCCTGAAGGCCCAGGGCAGCAGGATGGGACTCAGCAGCAAGCTCTCAGCCCCAGTGTAGACCTCACCACCCACCAGGTCCCACTCTGTCCTGTCAAGCACCATGCAGGTGGTCTGAGCCCAAAATACCTCTGTGAGCATCACCAAGCCAACCAGATATGAGAGGATGGAGACCAGCAGGATGAGGGTCTCACGGCGGTTCTTCTTGCGGAAGATGGTGGGGTACATGTCCACAAGAGCTGTCACAAGACTCTCCACGCAGACAAACTGCAAAGAGCAGAGATCACACCTCTGTCAGCCCATCCTGACCAGCTTCTCAACCCCACAGGCTCCCCCTCAGCCAAGCTGAAGCCTGTCCTGAAGAGACAGTGGCTTTTGTCTGGTAGGGAATCACTCTGCTCCTGCAGCTTTACCTGGCTGTCCAGTCCCAGCAAAACAACCATGAGGAAGAAGAAGCAGGCCCAGAGTGGGGAGAAGGGCAGCATGACCACAGCCCGAGGGTAGGCGATGAATGCCAGGCCAGGCCCTGCAGGGAGAAGGGCATTCAGAGCAATGGCAGCAGCACAACACAGCTGGTTCAGACCTCCCTGAGGCAGCCACCCAGCCAAGGCACAGCTTGTGGCCATGCAGCCTCTCAGTTCAGTAATACCTGTACTGTGTATGAAACTCAGGCTCCTAAAGGAGAAGCAAGTAGAGAGGTAAGGGGACAGGGCAACCTCTGGCTGCTTCACTGTTGCAAGGGCTGGGAGCCAGGGGAAGCCTCTGAGCCCAGGGAGCACAGCACAAGCCTGGGCATATGCCATGCAGTAACCTCAGCACCCTCCCCACAAGAGATAGCAGCTGCCTAACCCCAGCCCTCACCCTTAGAGGCAGCTTTTATTAGGCTCCATCCACAGCTACTGCATCTCAGTACTTTATGTGTGCACTCATTTGTACTCACTTCTCCTGAGAGAGAAAGAGAGGCAAAGAGCCAGGGATGGGAATCTGCAGCTGCAGGCATCACCTGGTTGCTGGGGGCTCAAGTGGCAGCACCCCCACAGTCCCATCCCACCAGGGTCTCCCACTCACCTGACTCGGCCACCTCAGCGATGGGCACACCCTGCTCCTCTGCCATGAAGCCCAGGATGGAGAAGATGGCAAAGCCAGCCACAAAGCTGGTGCCGCTGTTGAGGAAGCACAGGGCCACACAGTCCCTGGGAGAAGGTGGCAAAGCATCAGCCAGGTATGACCCATACCCCATGGCAGCCCCCCAGGGCAGCACCTGCTTTTCTACCCCAGCCACTGTGTATCTCCTAATGCACCTACAGCTTGACTCAGCACCAGGAGCTGCAGAAAGATGCCCCAGGCTGGACAATACAGCAGGACTCCTCCAAGGGAAGCCTTGTCCAAGGACAGCATAGAGATACAGTGCTCACCTAAGCTCCTTGCTTGTGAAATAGCCTTCCTGCACATCTAAATGCCAGGGTTTTTTTCCTCTCTCTCGCCTGGTTCCTCCTGTAGCAGCGTGTAACAGTTTATTTTTGTCTGACAAGGGAACATGTTTTTTTTTTTTCTTAATAGATTTCTCAGACCAGCTACAATCTTCTGGCTTCTCAGCATTACTACGTATCTCCCCGTCTTTGCATTATGAGAAAAAGATAATCACAGTCATCCAATTTATTTTGTCTGGTCTATTCCCTTTTGTCTCTGTTTCATCTCATTCTCATCCATCAACACTTTAAGCTGAACATCTCTTATCTATCCAATTCCTTTTCACGCTCGAGTCTCCCTAGTCCTCTTGTGACTGCAACCCTGGGGACAACAATAACATTTGCAGCATCATTCTGAGATATTCTGAACCAAACTGAATGCACACCTTCTGGCATTTCATGGCCTGCTCTGACTTTATTAAATGCTACTCTGCAAATCCAGTGTGATTTTTCTGTATCAGTCTTCAGTTATAATAGCATTTTTGGGGCTTTGTGTTCCCGCTTGCATGTTAACTAGGTCAGAGCCCCTGCATCATACAAATTCAAATTATTCCTTCCAAAGCACAGCTCTTTGCATTATCAAGGACTGCACAGCACCCAGCACCATTATTTTGCCTTTGCATTTGGTTTCTAAGTCCCACTGAATCTCCCAGCTGGAAAGGAAGGCCACACTCCACCAATCCCAGCTACCCAATGGGAAGCCCAAGCCAGAACCTCGTTTCTCATTGCTATAAAGTGCCTGCTCTCCACTCAAATTATATTCTCAGTAATTTGATACAAAGCCTCACATGTTTCAAATAGTTCCTCGTCCTTCCTGGTGTTTCTCCCTCTTTCCCCTGGATGTATCCATGACAGGTCAAACCCTCCTTGGAAAGGCATGGGCTGGAAGGTGTTTTCGCATTATCTGGAAGGTGGGAAGGGGTGTCATGGTAGAGAGAAAAATGAGGGGATGGCCAGATCAGAGAGGTTTCTGCAGATTTACACCTGAAAGCGAGCCAGGAAGATCTGAAGAATTCATTCCCTTGCTGTGACAGGAAACAAGACATGGTCGATACTGTTGGATGCCATCTTGGACCACTGCCATATGAACAAGGGTTTCTACTGCCCACATCCTTTTCCAGGTCACCACAGGTTACACCTGGCCTGGTATAACAAAGTGGGGCACCACACTGATGTCTCTCTCCCCTCCTAAATCCTGGTTCTGTCTTCCTATCCAAACTAAGCCTGGAGAGCACAGGACTGACTCATTCAAACTGGGTCCATGCCTGGGAAAGGCTAATCAAAGGTTTGACACCAAAACTAAGACCAGCATTCCTAGAAAAGCCAAACAGCATATAAGATCAAAACACAGCACCATGTGCAGATGGAGGTCTCTCCCCTTTCTACGGCAATTCCCTGCTGCAGTTACAGAAGGTCTTCACAATCCTTTTGCTGAGCAGCCCCTGTCATCATCTCCATGTTACATATTAGACTGGGGGTGCAAAGGGCTAATGTCCAAGGACATGTTGAAGGCCAGAAACAGATCCATTATCTCTTCCTTTTCTACAGGATTTTTCTCTCAAATCTGAATGTGGGAGAAGGGACGTGAAAAGAAGAAACAGGCATCCCAGCCCAGCTGTTGTTGGAGAGGCAGCCCTGCAGCAGGAATGAACTCCTAAAGTGAAGAAAGATGCCAAGCAAAGATCATGTAGCCAGTGGTGTATTTAAAAGATGGAGGGAGATGTCAGTGCCAGGAGCAACCCAACCAGCACAGAAAGTATGGGAAGAGAGGTGGCTTCTTCTCACACAAACCTTTAAACCCTGGGGATGGATACACCTACAGCAAAATGTGTTTATTTTCACTGGACTTCAACTCAGCAGCCTGATTCTATCTGGCAACCTGATCCATTTCTGTTCCTGTAGTCCAGCATGCAATAAACAGAAGTCACATCTGCAGGCTCATATGTAATCATAAATAGCACACAGGAACCCAGAGCACTAACAGCTGTGCCAGTCACTGGGCCCAAATGAACCACAGAAGAATAAATCACAAGGTGAAAGGAGACTCTAGTTGAGAGCCATTAGATTTCACAGTTCTGCTTCCCCTGTGGCTGGTGCATTCACGTAATAAGGGAAGTTGCAGTGTGGGCTGGGGTCACAAAGCTACTGAAGAAGATCTACCTTTGCAGAGTGTGGAAGAGGAGACAGACAGACAACTCCCTTGGGTATAAAGCACAGAGAACTGGATCTGGGGAAAAAACACCTGGAAAGAGTTTTCCCATGCCTTGAGTAAAAACAGAAATCATGACACTTCCAAAGGCCAGTAGCCTCCAGCAGATTCCTGACGTTCAGAGAGGGGAAGGCTCGAGGCAGCAGTTACCTGTAGCAGTTGTTATGGTATTTGTTATAGCTGCCCAGAGCTGTCAGGCATCCCAGACAAATTGCGTACGAAAAGAAGATCTGAGTGCCTGCATCCATCCAGACCTGCAAGGGAGATGCAAACACAGGTGAAAAGACAAGGCCAGCAGACACTGCACAGATGGGAACAGGAAGAGCCCAAAGGCTGCTGTAAGCACCAGAAAGGTCAGGGATCAGAAGGCCAGCAGGACTCTGCATTGAAACAAGCCTTTTCTAGAGGCAAGTTGTACAGTGCCAGGAATTACAGTGCTAAGTGAGGCACCCAGAGGGGCTAGGAGTGCCAGAGGGAAGGGATACATCAGGAGCCTCATCCACCCAAATCACATATAGCTCTTCATCACCACCTCTTTCTCTCTTTGACAAATCTGCATCACCCTGTGACACTCAAGAGCCTTCCAGCAAGAGGAGACCAGATGAACTGCAGGAGACCAGCTCCTCCATCACAGCTGAAGGAGCCCTCTGCCATCAAAGGAAGGGTACTTGATTTGGGCAAGCCACTGGCCAGCGCAGGTACTTACAGCTCGTGGTGGTGGCCCTTCCCTCTGAGACCTAACGTAAAGCCTCCAAAACTTAAAAGAAATTCAGCTGGGAAGGAATACTAGAAATAAACAGAGTTGATTTCAAAAGACAGCTCCTAAAAGAACATACAAGAACACTGTTAATTCCCATGAGGCTCTTTACTCTCACTGTCAATAACACATCCCAGGGCTCTAAGGCTGACATTTGTCAATGCCAAATTTCATCTGAAAGCCTAGCTGTGTGTAGTCACCAGTTCAGCCACTGTCACTGCCTTCTGCAGACAACAGCAAAAGCAGGAACCAACGGTGAGAAATGAAGCAATGACATAGATTATTAAATAAACTTCTGTTCTCTAAGATCTTTTTTTCCTAGGGGTTTTATAAGACAACCATTCAACCAATGCTGAAGGGTAGCCACATTGCCAAGACAACAGAAAAGCAGTAAAAATATTGCTGGATGAGAAAAGTCTTCATTTGACTACACTCTCCTCTCCCAGACTGGCCATGCCAGTAAGGCCTCAGACAAACACCAGCCTTGTCCCAGAGCCCCTCTGAGAGGAAAAGGAGCCAATGGAAAGCACCACAGTGCTTTCCACAGGTTTTGATGACTTCAAATCACACCTGTATCTGTCAGCCAAGACCTCCTGTCCTCAGGCAATGGTCAGCTGGGCAGCACCTGCCCAACCACCCCTGTTGCTCAGGCCACCCCTACCTTACATGGTTCTGCCTTTCCTCCTTCGTACTGGCCAAAGTACAATCATGTGGTGCGAGATTTTGTTTTATATTTACTTCTTCTTCCTGGGCTGATGGGCCTTATGAAGGCATGTTACAATCCCATTAACTGCCATTTTCCCAGAAGCAATTCTGGATTCAGCTCAAGGCACAGATGCACAGAATAAATCCTCTCCCCACCCACTGCGGCAAACCCCAGCATGGAGAGAAGTGCTGCCAGGGCTAGGTTTGGTAAAACTGCTCTCCCTGACTGTTCTGCAAGCCACTTGTCTAACATTCAACTCCTCAATCTTCACTTAAGTCCATGAAAACCCTGGACTCTGGGTTTCAGATCAAGCAGGGAGTGAGATCAAATCTCTCATTTGTAGCATGGGAAGGGACAGGTGATGAGATGGGACTGGAACAACTAATTTGAGGCACTGAAGTCAAAAATGTAATTGACCTCAATGTATTTCACTCTTTTTGGAAGTGAATGGGAAGATGGGTTTAGAGAGCAAGGAATTAATTTTTTCAGTTCAAAAATATTAGAAAAATATCAAAGTGCATTCTAAAATTTATTCCTAAAGCATCAGTATGCTCATGGGCAGTAAGGGCACAGCTTTCATTTTGCAGCTACATTTTAGGCACAGCAAGGCACTAAGGTGAGCTGGACCAGCAGACACCTTTGCATCTATAATTTAAACATCTTTGCACAAACTGGGATCAAATGCTTTGTTAGGTTTGCTTTTTATTTTGTTGTTCATTGTTGGAGGTCTTGTTTTCCATCAAATTTGAGCTTGAAACACACCCTCTCATGGGGTTTGTAGCTCTTGTAGCTTAATTTGTCAAGATAACAAGACTTTTGCTATTAAACTGCCTACCCCATGGTTGTCATAACATTAGACTCAGTTGATGCTTTTCAACCAGATTGAACAGTTGTCAGAAACCTCAAGGATACCACTACCTGTGGATTGCACAACAGTTAGGGAACGGGAAAAAGACAGGAACTCAGGGTCCCCACTGAGCAGAAAGCTACAGGGAAGAAGAGTCAATCAGTGTTAAATATCACATAAATCACACAAGCAAAGGAGAAATACCCCTCAGGCAGGAAAAGAACTGGTGCTTTACCAGCCATGGTGGAAGCCAAATGCCAAGAGGCCAGGCTTCATTAGCTCTGTGGCTTACGACGTGGCTCATTTCTAAAACCCAGCGATAACCCTGACTGTGTAGCAGAGACCAGCACGGGGTCTGTGGGCTCCTCACTTCACTGCCTGCTCTTTCCAGTCTCACACCAGTGGAGTGCACACCTGGCTGTGGGTGTCCAGCCCCAAAGGGATATCCTTAGGGAATACAGGACCTGCCTTAGCATATGCTCCCGTTTAAAGCAAGGCAGCCTGTGGCTGAAACTGGAAATAAAGTGAAGCTTGACTTGTAGAGCTTATGATCCTACTCAGCAAGACTGTGAACATCAGCTCAGGCTGCCTGCACATTATTTCACACATTACAAGGTTATGCAGCTCTTGGACCTAAGACAAGAGACATCTACAGCCTTCCCATTTCCCTTGCAATTCCCAAATTGCTTGGGGGTTAAAGGACTGCCACAGGACTGATGCTATGTGTGCTCCTGACCCACTGGTGATGGGGTCAAGCAGCAGCAGCAAGTCCCAGGACTGTGGGGTCACTGGGAATGGAAGGGGTCCCAGCCTCCTCCAGCAGCCCCACTGCCCATCCAGCACCACAGGGCTCATGGGGGCTACAGAGACCACTCACTTCAGCAAACAGCAACTCAAACCTTTCCTCCCCAACCTGCTGCCTATGCTCATTTCTCTCCCAGTAGTGACTCAGGGAAATGTTTGTTTTTCAGCTGCTCCCAGACCACTCTGACTAAAAGGCCTCGCAGGGTCAGGCAGGACTGTCTTTCCACTGCAGATAAAAGCATCCTGCTGTTCTCTGGCCACTGCTCCCAAAGAGACTGGTAAAGATTATCTTGTTCAGATTTTGCTGGCTTATTGGCAGCATGGGTATTTTGATTTTAATTACTGTCTGCATTTTTCCAAGCCATCCAGTTTATTTAATTCATAATTCAATTTCTTTGAACATGTTGTTTGCTCCAGTTTGCAATAGCCTCTTACTCTGTTTTTAGCCAAAATCTTTACATGTGAGCTGCAGTTATCCAAGATGCTTATGGCCACTCCTTCATCCCTTAATTTTCTCAGCAATATTCACTTTATTACATGTACTGGAATGTAATAGTTCCCAGTACTGAAACAGATCCTTTCTCAGGAAGCTCTCAAAGCACTTACAAATAACAGAAAGGCCACTTTCAAGCAAAACGTTATTGAACCCCGGCGGATGCCGTTCATCAAACAGAGGTGGCGTGCTGAGAAGCACTGAACTGCCCCCATCGGCAAGCAGAGACAGAACAGCACCGAGGGGGTACGTGCTGTGTGGAAGGTCACGCTTGGTGTAATGCATAGCAGAGAGCAAAACCCAGTCACATCTTGAGCTACAGTTCAAGCAGCATCTCTTTTGCTCACAACATCATGGCTCAGGAGTCAGCCTGTGGTGCTGGCACTACCCACCAGCCACCCACTGCACCACACAAACATATTCCTGCCTTAGAAGGGCAGATGGTGACTCCTAAGGTTTTACTGCAAGACTCCCAGGGCACGATTTCCAGACAACTGATGTTCCCCTTCACTCAGGACTGGCCCACAGGCCCCAGCCCAAAGATGCAGCCCATGTCCCACAGCGCTGCACCAGCACAGAGCTGCACAGCCCAGGGTAATGTTTCCCCCATCCCCATTCATCCCAGCAGAGAGGAGACAGGGAATGAGTCACTCATATAGAGTCATGTCTCTATAAATGAGACATTTTTAAAGAATTCCTGTTCTGTCTGCCCAGCCAACACCCGGCCAAGCATCATGTTCCCAGTCCTGAGTCCCATCTGCTTGGGAAATACTCCTCGGGAGTGAGGAACGGGGCTTTGTTTCCCAATTCATCTCCCTGTGCCAGCCCCCGCAGTAGCCTGCCTGAGAACACTGACCTCACGTTGCCCGCACACCTCAGGACACCTGGGGACCTGGAGAGACATTTTGCATCCAGGAGGGTCCTCCCACCGCTGGGGTTACTTTAAACACCGCAAGAAAACAAACAGATTTCTGGTTCGTCCCAAGGAACGCAGCTGCCTGCCCCGAGGTGCAAAGGGGCGAGCGGTGCTCCGAGGGTCGCTCCTTGCTGCCTGCGAGCCGGGCTTTATGGTCCTCCCCGCCCTGCTGCTCGCGGGCACACAGACAGACAGACAGACAGCTTCATTCCTTCCTGCTACGTCAGCGCTGAGATCAGGCTCAGCAGGGCTGCACCCGTGGCAGCAGGGCTGGGAACAGGCACGGGACAGGGAGGCAAGGAAGCCGCCTAAGGTAAATACAGCTGTGCACGGCCCCACGGGGATGCACTGCCGCAGCAAGGCATCAGGAGCAGGATCCCAGCCCCTGTGGCTCGCTGGGGGAGCACCACGCTCTCCCTGCCTGCTGCCCGGTGCCTGCCCTCTGTCCCCCCCGAGTGGGAGCCGTGCCCGGGCTCGCAGCCCGTCCCCGGGGCCTGGGGAGCGCGGTGGGGACACGGCCGCAGCCGGAGCACACGGGCACGGCGGGAGCTCCTCCGCACCGCGGCGAAACAAACACCCGCCTGCACACGGGGAAAGCTCTGCAAACCCAGCACGCTGCCTCAAGGCAAAGGCCTGCTGGGAAAACAATAAATACGGGGAACAAATAATATTTAGGCGACCTGTGGTTGCCCTCCCCTCTCCCAGGGAAGCAGCAGCGTTTGCTGGCCACAGAGCAGCAGCAGGAAGGGCCTGAATTTGGGGCTCTGACCCCTTCCCAGCGTGGCTACAGGGGCCCGTGGTCAACCCAGCAGGTCCCAGCCCTGCGAGAGACACACATCTCTCATCCTCCCTGCGGTGCCTGGAGGGGCTTATCCTCAATGCTCAGCATTGACTGTAAAAGAGCTGCCCCGGTCCAAACCATGACCTCAGTGTTCTCCCTCTGCAGCCGCAGGCAGAATGGACAGGCCCCCCAAGAAAACTTGGGGGCATCTTCTCTTGCCTTCCCTTTCTCTCCTATCTGTTGGGAAGCAAGAGCCACGAGGGAAATCTGCAGAGGCAAACACTTGAAAAACCAATCATCAGGGAACTTGGTGAAAGCAAAGGAGAGGGATGTAGGGAAGGACACTCAGAAAGAAATGCACAACTCTACTGACCATTGGCACCAGGGTGCTTCCCTGCCCCAGGACTGGGATATAGCCCCCACATTCAGGAGCCTTCAGCACATCTGGGATGGCTGGAAAGCAGCTTATCACAGAAGCATCTTTCTTTATATAAAGACTGGATAAAGTACAAGCAAATACAGCACGGTGGATGTTTCCTGGAAATTTCAAGAGGAAAATAAGAGTGGGAGGCTTTGAGAAACATTTGCTGCTTTTCCAGAGAGACAGAAACTCAACAGCCTCTGAGCACAATTCCTTCTCCATTCTCACTCATTAAACCTAAGGAAATTTAGCTAAGAGACTTGATACCAGAGTGAAAGAAGACTATTACATTTCTCTTTAAAGCAAACCCAAACACACAAGACAGCCCTTTCTGCATCAAGCCCATCCATGCTGTCTTTATATCTGTCTATCTAAACAGTGACTGGCAGTGATATGAAAGCGTCTATCAACAGCATGTGAAAAAAGTTCTTCTAATGACAGGTTTAACACACTTAAATCTTAGTTCTACTCTGAATTCCTCTCATTTCACCTTCTCTGGTGGATCCCACTATGCCTCCCTTTCCTTAACCACATTCACAAATTTTCAGAATTTCCTGCTGAATAAAACAATTGATAAAACTGATAAATGCAAAGGGTGGAGTAATCAAAAGTAGAAATTGAAGAGGACTCCAAGACCCTCTGTTGGTCCACACTGTGAAATACACAGGGTACGCCTGGAGCACAGGAATGCAGTCAAGGAGTGGGAAAAGACTTTGGGCCTAGTTATGGCTGACATGCCAATGTCACAATATTAAATCATCATTTCCTTACATAGGAAAAAATGAGTTATGAGTTTGTTTTTCGGAATTTTTTTGGGGGGAGGGGGGACATGCAGTTCAAAATAGATGATCATTTTGGTGGTTTTGCTGTTATCTGCTCATATTTGAGCATAACTGGTCTTCATTATTCAACATCTTGGTTTGGCAGTTCTCTGTATGGTCTGATCTACCTATCAAATGCAATTCATTTACCATTTTAATTATAGGCATTTCACAGATTGAGTAAATGAAGATGCAGGAAGATTTAGGGCACTGTAGACTTCACAGCCAGAAGAGGCCATCATCAATCAGCTCGACTGAGCTCTCATAGACTGGATTTCCCAGTTCTGTCCAGGGTCACTTGGCAGGTGAAAAGCAATGATTTCCACACACCAGCCTGATATTCTGACATTTAATCACATCTCAGCTGTTGCTGCTCCCCTGGTAGAATCTGATAAATAATTCATCCCCTCTTTTCACCTAGTTTTCTGTATACTTTAGAAAAGCTTTGATTTTGTCCCCTTGTATATTGTTTGCCCTTTGTTTAAACCTCCCCTTGAGATGCCTTCTCAAAAGGCTCAGATGGGAGAGGTTATTTTTAATTTTTTTTTGTTAGTTTCCAGAATCCCTTCCCAAGAACTAAAGAATCTTCCATTTTTCCAGGCAGTACAGGATTGCTGGTAAACAATTAAAGCTCACTGTCCTTTGAGCACAAATCAGTTATTATCAGCTTGGTCCCCATGGGCTGGCAGGACTCTCACCACAGTCCCTGCACAGAGACAGGAGGGCACAGCCACACACATGTGGGGCTCGGGGCACTAACCCTTCCCTCTCTGATGGGAAGACACAAGAGAAGACTCAAGCCCCAGTTCAGTAGGATGATTAAAACATGCTAGAGGAAAGCAATCATTGCTGCCAAATCTTGCTTTTCTCCCTCAGAAGCGAAGCATTCATTGGGGAGCAGGCAGGGAGAAGCAAGTTTTCCCCCCGTTGGCTCAGAGCCATCCTCTTACTTTGAAGGGTTGCTCTGCCTTTCCACCAGCATTATCTAGGCTGGAAGGAAGCCCTGCTTCTAAAGCACAGGCTGCAGTTAAAAAAGTTTGCCAGGACAGACCTAATGAGGTCACAGCTAGAACCAACCATACCACACCTGAGGTGGCTTAGTTCAGTCCCCTGGGCAGCACAGCCACGGTAACAACAGGACTTTTCACATGAGAAGGAGCACCATTCAAAAGTATAATTTCATTTCA
Organism: Rhadina sibilatrix; assembly: GCA_013400275.1. Lineage (NCBI taxonomy): Eukaryota > Metazoa > Chordata > Aves > Passeriformes > Phylloscopidae > Rhadina > Rhadina sibilatrix. The sequence goes on from VWYO01018507.1 coordinate 290,637, forward strand.
GAAGCCTCTTGCACCTCCTCAGTGCAAAGGCAGACACAAGCACAGCAAAGACAGACCTGTCCTCACGTGCTCCCGTGCCTGGCTGCCCCTCCGTGCCGAGGGAGCAGCTGCCCCGCTCCCCTCCTGCCACACGCGCTCCCGTCCCACCCTTAACAACCGAGGCAGCTGCTGCTAGACCAGAAGGAGTTAATGGGGTTACCAGGGGTTTTGCTGGCCTATTTTCCAGGCAGGCACCCTTTAATCTCCTTTGGAAACACCTTCACACAAAGGCTGGTACAGCAGCTCAGCTGGAGCCAGGATTTAACGTGGAAGAACTTGTCTCAAAGAGATTAAAAGCAGCAGTAGGGCACTGACCCTCCTGTCAAATGGGCAGGAATTTCTCACCAGGGATGGGAAGGAGAGGCAGGCAGCCAGGTCCCAGGGACTGCTGCTGCAGCATGCCATGGCTCCCATCGCACATGCACCTGGCATGCTTCCCGAGGGAGCAGGAGCCTCCCCAGGACATGGGAGGGATAGCTTGCACCACTCATGAAAAAGGATTAAATCCTCACTGCCCATAACCCCTGAGCAATTCAGACTCAACTCACTCAGGAAAATATGGGAACAGCACTGGAAGGCAAGAGAGCAGGGACTATCAGAAAACATACCACTATCAAAGCTCTGCCTTATGGCCACAGAGGGGGAAAAGAGGGGTCAGAAAGTAGAAATTGGAAGAAAGTAGAAAAACAAAAAGGAGAGAGTGAGGACTGACAGAGGAATCCATGCAAGCACAGCTTAGCCATTTATTCTCCCTGTCTCCACCTTACCTGAGGGTCCCCAAGACGACTGATGTCTGGATAAAGGTAGAAGAGGATTCCCTGGGATGCCCCAGGTAAGGAGACTCCCCTGATCAGCAGAACAATCAGCATGACGTATGGGAACGTGGCAGTGAAATAAACCACCTGGGAGGAGCAGGAAGCAACAAGTGTGAGAGAGCAGCATGGCCACAGCACACAGTGCCAGCCAGCAGCACAGCACTGACCCCCAGGCTGGGAGAGGTGGGCAGGGCACAGGTCAGGCTGCTTGGCTGAACACTTTGCTGTCTCCTGCTGCAGAAGCAAAGGCATTTTAAAATGCACTGAGGAAACTTATGACATGCCATTGCATATCTGGAGCCAGAGGAAACCTTTCTAGTCCTAGGAGCAATCCAGACCCTGAGCCAGGCTGGTGGGAGTCAGAGTGGGTCTTTTGAAGCCAGTGGTGTAATATCTACTTGCATCAGAGAAGGAGCTGCCCCCGGTATCCATCTTCACATCCCTACTCCAAATAGAGTCTGAGAGACATACAGACAGTCTCTTCTCCATGGCATTTAGTGGCAAGGGTGAAGGGGTTTGCAGGTAATGCCCTGAAACATGATTGCCACTCAAGAACCACCAGGGACAATGCTGGGGGGTCCCCAGCTCAGAGCTGGAACTGGCAAAGGGGTTGTGCCCAGCCCTTCTCACTGCAGTGACTCGCAGCCACTGCCTCTGAGTGACCCCAGTTCAATCACCCACCGTGGGCATTTCAGGCACAGCAGGGCTGCATGCCTCACAATAGCCACCAAGGATGCAGACCCAAACAGGACCTGCAACATGTGTCCCCTTGTTTTTTCTGCCACTAGCCCCATAAGCATTACAGACACACTCAGGGTTAAAATCCTTCTCCTCTAGCAAAGGAGCTGCATCCCTTGGGGGAAAGCTGGAAACCAGTATCAACTAATCCTTTCAGGGACTGCACCTCTGGTAAATGTGACACTCAGTCTGGGGACTACCAGGGTACTTTTGGGACTGTTCAGGCTAACTGCTGTAGCATGCCACAGTGACACCACATTGCAGTCTGTTTCCCACACAAACTGATATAGAGAGCTCATGCAACCTCCTCAACAATTCAAGTAATGTGATTAATCCTTTTGCATTGTTTCCACACCTTTAGGAATTATTGAACACCTTGAGAAAAGGTTGTTCATTATCATGCTAGGCCAAAAAAAGAAATGCTGCTTCTTCAGGTTTTTCCTGTGTGGACGTGCTGAGTGAGGACTTGCATCAGCATGCTTCACCTGAACGCTACCCTACAGCTCTTTTCTCAGCTCTGGCAGTTGTAAACTGCAAAGCTCATCTCTGGAGAAAGTACAAAATGCAATGATGTGAAGTGATCCATTTCTCACACCTGCCAATCCACCCAGAATAAATTGCCTTAAAATCCACCTAAAGCCCACATTCTCTTAGTGGGAGTCACAGGCTGTGACTCATATTTGACGGTTTCTGCATTAGGGGACATCCTACTGAGAACAAGCATATGATTTCCCTGGACACTATGACCACTTCTGCTCTGCCCCCGGGTAATGTTTATGATCTGAGTAGTGATTCAAAGAGAGATCTTGTTTTCTGGATCCACTCTGATAGACTCCATCTGAATAAAGCAGTGTCCAAAGCACCGGATTCTGTGAGTCCTCCCCCAAGTCAGTTAACACACTCTCCAGTGATTCAGTTTGGTATTGCAGGACAGGATTTGAAAGATATCCCATCCTTGAAAAAACCCAATGCTAGACTATTATCTCTATCTGCAGCTCTGAGTCTTCTATGCATTTCACGTGCCCTGCTCTGTGCATCTCAGCAGTCATGGATAACACTGACACAGAGATCAGTGAAAAATACCTCCTTGCTGAGGCTCTGCATTGCCTGAGGTGTCTGGAGCAGGTTCATCCCTGTCCCTCTGAATCTGCATTCTGAACACTGTAGAAACCAAGGACAGGATCCTTCAGCACAAGTAAATGCCATCATTCCCCACAGTCTCAAATTTTCCAGGAGCCTCTGATTTAGAGCTGTACAGTGACAGTAAATCAAGTCTGCAGGTCCTGCAAGTTTAACCATCATCACTGTATTTACCAGACAACCAAAGTCTTCCTTGAGGAAATAACAGGATGCAAGTCTAAGCTTTCTCAGCCCATGAAAGCAATATTAAAAACAAAGATCATAAAAACAACTCATTGGCTTTACAACCTTAGTGCACGTTCTTCTAGGATGCCAGGTTGCACATTCTTGGCTTAATCTCTAAATAACATCAGTTTTAGGAGCTCAGGGTACAAACTGGTACTTGTCTGGCATATGATTTGGATTCACATTTTGGTAACATTCTATGTGCTTTACAGCCTGTGTGAATTAGTGTGATAAGCATTTCACTCCACAGTCACTCACACCTCCACCGAGAGCAGAGGCCTGAATTTGGAGAATGTTTTGCTGGATTAAGATTGCCAAGCTTCTATCTAACAACAGGAACATCTGGATCCAATGAGATATTACTCAGTGCTTGGCTCAGACCCAATCTTTTTTATTTTTTGGGCATTGTTAGGACTAACTACATCACTAAGAACCTTGCCGGGATCAGTGTGATCATTCTGTCACATGCTGCTCAACAACATCCAGGGGTTTACTGGCCTCTGATCCACATGCCTCGGCAAAGTGGTTCCATCTGTGACAACCTCCTGCCTGTGGGAGCGCTCCTGGGGTCAGGCAGCCCCTGTGCTGGAGGATGAGAACCACTGCTGATCTGAGAAGGGTGATTTCAGCTCAGGGTGTTTGACCCTCCACAGGCAAATCTTCAGAATTAAGGAATATTTCTTTCCCAGTGGGGTTATATTCCCACAGCCATCTTTTTAGTCAGATTATGAAATATGTGGAGGGCTGATAAACCTATGGACACTGTTCCTTCACTGAAAGAAGGTTTCTGTTTTCAAGATCTCACCATCACTACTACTTTTTGCTAAAAATCACTTGCATTTGACTGAGAACTTGTATCTAAAATGGATGGAATTTGTTCTCAGGACTTCCCACACTACATTTGCTGTATCTTAGTATATATTTGCTGTTATTAGACCGTCTCTGTTTTCTTTTACCAGGCCACCACAGCAAGCAGTTGCTCTTTTCTTCTCATTTTACTCCATGGAAACCAGAAAATATCATCCCTGCAAGCTGCTTGATTTCCCTGTCATGTTTCATAATCCCAGACCATTCTGGAAGCAAGAGAAACTGCTAACATCCATGCCATCAACTTGGAAACAGGTGCAGCTAAAATTTACACCCCATCACACATGATGGCTTGTTCAAGACACACAGAGAAGACATCATTTAGGAAACACAGTAAACCTTTTCATTTCCATCTGTTCTTGCTAGCTCCAGACAAAGCTGGCTGGGAATGGGGTCAGGAGGCGGTAGCAGAAACTAAGTAATGGGGTCAGTGCAAATGAGAGTGGCACACTCTGTAACAGACAGCGTGGAATGGAGCTGGACACCAAGTCACACCAGTTCTTCCCAAAAACATTCAAAGAAGTAACTCTGTGGTGACTAGTGTGGGGAAAGAAAAAGGAGACCTTTATTGCTGGAGAACATCAGCAACTGTAGGAAGAGCTGGGACAAACAAAAAGCATAAATACAACTCCTATGGTGCTGAGGCAGAGAGGGCTTTGGGGCCATCACGGTTACCTTTGTTTATATCTAATGAATTTGAAGATTTTCCAGCTGCACTTGCCAGCAGAGGCAAAAACATGCTGCTTGCTCATGCTGTGGTGGGAAGGAGGGGGACATGCAATCACCCCATACAGAGGAAGGCTGCAGGGTCTCCTGGGCCTGTGGACAGAGAGGGACTAGATGGGGATTTACACCTTGGAAGTTAATGCTTTGAGATGCCTCAGTGCTCCAATCCTTTCCTACCCAAAACCACACAGCCTGGCTCACACTCCTGCTGCACATAGAGCCCTACAGGCCCCTTCCAGCTTATGCAGACAGTGGCTCCCAGGGGAACTCAAGGACTTCTCTGAACCTATAAAAGGTGAGTAGAACCAGTGCTGGGACCAAGGGAAGAGGCTTGACCTGAACCAAGGACTCACCTTGCCTGTGGACTTGACCCCTTTCCAGATGCAGAAGTAGCAGATGATCCAGGCCAGCAGGAGACACAGAGCCAGCTCCCAGCGGAGACCACCCAGGTGCTGGATGCCATCAGAAATCTTTAGCACTCGCCTCCTGCGTGGGGGGAAGCAAAGGAACATGCAAGGATCACTGATGCTGACCATAATGTTCCCAGCACCACACTGGTTCCCACCTCCTCAGTGCCTGATGGCTTTGGGGAGAAAAGCTGTCTTACTAACAAGGGTCAGGTCTGAGCTGAAAGCCTCAGAGGAATTAAGCAGTGCTCTTCTCTGGAAAATACTGCCAGCCTGGCAGGTCACACGTGGACACACGAAGTTCATCTACATTTCTGACATGCTCCAATCCTCAAAGTGAGGGATACACTGCACTTCCCATGCAGAATCTATCAGGACCACCCAAGAAGCAATGCTGTCCCCATCTCCATAGCACATTTCTCTCTTTTGAGGCAGCCACATCATTGACCTCAGGATGCAGAGCAGCACATTATCCCATTCCGTGACTAAGACCCAACCAAGACCACCATAATCCCCACTGCACAGTCAGAAGAGGCCACCTGGAGCATCCTCTTGCAGCCAGTGTGAAGATAAAATCCTGAGCTATGTGGACCTTGGTACACATGATGTCAGACGATAGCAGCCTTTCCATGTCATGTGTATGTCAAATCTTCCTCAACACTTACAAAAGTAAGGACTCATCCTCCTCCATCTCCTACACCACACAGTTGAACCTGAATGTGAAACCTCAGGGTGCAGTCCCAGAAACCCAAGCCTAAGACAGGCAGAGAGGGTCTTGAGCAACACTGGAGCCCAGCAACAATGTTCACCCTGTTGCAAAAGACAGAAATTATCCCCAAATAAAGGTGCTGCTGGAGAACCCCTGTCTAAGGCACACTGCTGCCCTCCTCACCCCACAGCCTTGCAGCAGATTGAGGGGGTGAGAGAAGGGTTGGAAAAATCACACTGCTCTCTCAGATACGCTCTGTCATGTTGCTCTTTGCCTGCTTCTAAGGCTGTGGACTCTAACCGGTGCAAAGGGTGCCACTGGACTGGAACTAACTGGGTGCTGTACTGCCGCCAGAAGAGACCTGGGGATTGTGCCATCAGCCCACTGGCAGCTCTGAGCTCCTCAAAGAAATGCTGGCCTCCTACCTCCCTGCCCAGGGAGGGCAGGAACAGATACTGCATCAGAAGCAATGGACAGTGGAAATTTCCAATCCCATGCTGCTTATTCCCCACACAGAGATGGCCACAGCAGTGACAGAAACAACAACTTTTCCAGTGTTCAGCCACAGGAAAAGCAGTCTAAGGCCACCATCTCATCACTTGTGAGCAACAGGCAGAGGAAGAGCACAGGCTCAGGGAGCACACAGGAGACAAAGAAAATTTAATAGCAAATGTGTCCCTGTGCTGAGCTGAGGAAGCCCTAGGGGTGCTGTGTGTGTGCTCCATCCAGGCCCAAGGGTAGGTGAGGACAGAGCCCTCCACCCATCCAAACGCACGAGGGAAATGCAGGGTGGCAGCAGAGGGGCTCCCTTGCAGGCATTCTGCCAGGGCTCACTGCTTAACTCGGCCTGCTGAGGATCATCAGAGATCCTAAACCAACACACCTATGCCTTTGTGACAGATATAAAGCTACTCTGTACCTCAGGGTACCTAACACAAGGGGAGAGAACAATGAACACGAGGGACCGAATTTCAGTGTGAAGTTATCTGACCCCAGCACTTTGTTTCCATTTTGGCAAGTTTCTCTCCTCAGCATAACTATTAGCTGCCCTATAGTGAAAACATCACTTTTTCCATTTTTGAGATAAGACCAGTGCACATACAAAAGTCACCAGCCACCATGCCAGAGCCTCCTGAAAACACACTGGTATCACACAGCAGCGTGGATTCAAAAGAAAGAGGTCAGTGAGACCAAAAAGGCCAAAAGGTCCAGAGGGACAGGAACAAAGCATCAGAGAAGGACAAAAGCAGGTGGCTCTGAGGCATGTCAGCACAGCTCCAGAGCAACACCAGTGAAGTTAACCTTGACTGACAGGGCTGCTCCTGAGAGCCTTCACTCTGACCTGCCCAGCGTCCCCCTTGTGTCCTCTCTGGCAAGGATGGGTTAATAGCATGTGCTGCTGCAGTTTGTCCCTTGCCCAGGGAAATTCTGTCTGAGAGGAAAGGGGTATCCAGGCCCTCTTCACTTACTCCCAGAACTCGATGACCGGGGACGTGGCGTTCTCGCTGCTCACGTTGAGCGTCGCGTTGGCCTTCTGGAGCTCCAGGCAGTTCCCTGTGGGAAAGGCCCAGGGAGAGGAGAACGGTAAGCAGCAGTGCTCGGAGCACCAGAGGATCTGAAAAATCCCTCCCTGTCCATCCAGTGTTGAGACTCACTGACATTGGGACAAGTTTTGTACCATCCCAAGGATGCACAAAAAAAAAAAATCCCTTCTATGAAAAGGCTGGCAAGAAATCTAGGACACTTAAGATGATAGCATTTATTTTTTCCCTCCAGTGGGTATGGCTCTGATCAGCACTGTGTGCCTAACACACAGATCAGGATTGAAAGATGCCAGGAAGGAGGGTACCCAGGTTAGCCGGAGCCCAGAGCAGGAGTCACCAGCGAGGTCAGCACTGCACAGCACTGGTGCTCTCTAGCAAAGACAGAGATCAACCAAGCCTCTCCCACAAAACTAGCAACAGCACTGCAGTGATCCAGCACCCTAAATCCTATGTCCCACCCACACAGGAGCAAGACACTCTCCTGAGGCTTGGCCCTGGGCAGCAGCAGGTTTCCCTCAGCTGGGATCTGCTGGAGAACAGGGAGAGGGTTCCACACCCACCTGTGTTCCACTCGTGGTCACAGCTGCCCCAGGGGAGGTCAATGGTGAAGGAACTGAAGAGATAAAACAAGGCCCAGGCCAGGACAATGATGTAGTAGAAGTTCAGCAGTATGACGATGACCTGTGAGGCGTAGCCAATTCCTGCAGAAAGCGAACCCCGAGGGCAGGTGACCCACAGGCCAGGGGACAGGAACAGGGTTCCCTTTGGGAGCTGCTCACCCAGTGTCTGTGCCTGCTGCTCTGCATTTCGAGTGCACTGCCAGATCAGTGCCAGTGAGGCGGCCACCAGAGCCACCGCCCCCTCCCCAGAGGCTGCCGTGCCACATCAGGGGGCACCCAGCCAGGGCCCCAGGCACCCCCTTCCTGCTGCGCTGCCACAGCCCTCCCTGGTGAGAGGGTGGCAGTGGGAGGGGCGCTGGGCAGGGGCTGGGCAGGTTATGGTTTGAACACCACCCAAAGGGGCAGAAACGTACAACGCTGCGGCATCTGCTGGGTCACATCTCTTCTAACAAAATTCATTTGTTAATATTTTTCACTTTTATTTGGGAAGCTCTTTTATTAACACTGCACACCTTCTCTGGGAGGCATTGGAGAAGCATGTAAAGGTTTTGGCACGTGAGGAGGAGACAACTGTGACTTTCAAAAAAATCATGGAAATTGGCTTGAGGCTGGATAACTGTGATGAAACAGTGCTAGAAACAGAGGATCTGACTACCAACAATTCATTAAGAGAGCTGACACCTTCACCAGTAAGGTTTTACACCACCTACAAGCTCACAGAGATGACAAAGTGTCAGCTTAAAGCCAGCAGCATGCTTTAGGTTCCTCATAACCACCAGCAGCATTTTCGCCATTTGCCTCTTAGAGAACCACCTTGGTTGGGCACAAAGCTCCTGGCCAAAGCTGTGGCCACGAAGAAGGAAACTGGGATGCAATGTAACAGTGAGAACTTTTGGTGAAGAAGGTGATTCACGTTTCCAGCAGGATTTTGGAGAGGGGGCAGCCAGTGGCCCTCTCAGGCAGGTGGGCAGGCGATGTGTGGAGGTGCATAACAACTCAGGCTGTGGGGAGACACCTCTCTGCTCATCCCCCCAGGGTCTCTGCACCTCACTGTGCCCTCCCAGCTCCCTTCACTCACCTTCAAAGAGGGGGCAGATCTTCCTCCAGGCCGTCACCCCTCCCTGGCTCGTGTACTGCCCCAGCGCCGTCTCCAGGAAGAACAGGGGGATCCCACAGGTGAAGAGGAAGATGAGGTAAGGGATGAAGAAGGCACCTGGCAGATTCAAGTGGCAGACAGAAAAATAAGCCCCATGAGGGGACTGAGGTCAGGCTGTCTCCAGCCAGTCACCAGGCAGGCTCCTCCTGAGTGGGACAGCCTTGGAGGGATGGCAGCTGTGGAGACTGGAAGATCACAGGATGCCAGCAAAAAAAAAAATTTTCCTCACATTTCATCTTCTGGAGTGATGTGATTACATGAATAATTCAATATGTACGAAGAATGGAGAAGAAAGTTGTGAACAGCTGTATGGAACTACAGAAGAACACTCTGCTGTAAAGACATTACAACTTCTAATCAGGTTGGTGGCTCGTTTCACACTGATTATTGTGACCGAATAAGCTGACAAACCCATGGATGCCAATGCCAAGGCTCTGAAGAGCACATGGAGACTGACACTTTTGCCCAGTCTGGGCTGCTCAATCATTTGCTTGGCAAAAAGCAGCAGACATGCAAAGGAAGAGCAAGAGGTGCAGGAAAGTATGTATCTCACAGCAACAGCCAGGGCTGCCCTGTCATGGAACAGGCAGGGAGAAATTAAATGCTTCAGGCTTTTGATTACCCCAGGCTAATGTTAATTGCAGTAATGGCCTTTACCCCACAGAGCACAGGAGACAGCCCCACAAGACTGTCCATGCACATCATGTGCCACTCACAAGTCATGTGCCAGTGGAGCTGCTCAAGCCCTGCTAAAAGGCAGGGACACAGGTCAGGAAAGAGGGAGACTCAGAGAGCAGCATCTTGGCTGTGGTGGGCTCAGAGGGCATGCAGGGTGAGAGGTGGCAACCCAGCCAGGCACTAATTGTGGTTTCCCTGCACAGGCCTTTTCCCTGCCTGTGTGATGGCAACTGGATTTGGGCTCAGCTCTGTGGAGGTGTATGGGAAATAACAATCCTGGGTGCAGGAGAGAACCCAAAACCCAGGAGATTTCATTAAGAAGCTTAGCTAGCATGCAGGGGCTGGGAAAGGGAAGGGGCACTTTGGGGACTGGCTGGAATTCCCACCCTGTGCTCATCTCAGCTGGGTACAGAGTCACAGCTCCCTCTTCTTGGAAAAAAAAAAAAAAAAAAACACAAAAAAAAACAACAACAACAACAACAAACATGAGCAAAATAGACAGGGAAGACAGCTTGGCAGCTCCCTGTGGACAAACAGGAGCTGAAAAGGGTGCTGGCTTAATGGTTTGACTCAATGATCTTCGAGGCCTTTTCTAATCTCAGTGATTCTGGGATATCTGGCAGCCCTGCAGGAGCAAAGCACAGCTGCCCGCACGCTGTCCCTCTACCAGTAAACAACTGGTGAAGGCAAATGGCAAGGGAAATGGTTGTCCCAACACCATCCCCTCAACTCCCAACTTGCACAAAATCACATCATCATGAAAGTCAAGCCTGCTTCCAAGAAATACTGTTGTCATATAAAAGTTTGTATTTAATTAAACTCTGGGAGAGGTCTCTGAGGCAGCAAGTCAAGCTTTCCAGCCCAGTTTTCCCTTATTTTCAGCCTTCAGTCTGGCCTGTCCCCTAACCTCTGGTTATCTTGAGTTTCAGGAAGGTTTCAGGACGGTTCTGGCATGGAGGCTGTGAAATAGCACAGAATTATGGTGGAGAGAAGGAAAAATTTGCAGAGACGTCTCTGCAATCTGCCCTAATTCCCTTGCATCCCAGGTGGGGGGACTGGTGTGCTGAGGCCTGAGCAATAGGTCTCAGCCAGGGTTGACTTAGAGGATGAGTCCTGGGCCCTGTGTGATTAACACCATTAGTATTATTTAGCCAAAAATAGATGACAAAGACACTTATGCTAGCTCTGTATAACCTTGTGTAGTTATCTGCAAGAAATGTATCATTTTAAGAAATTTATCCCAACTGCTTGTTTGTAGGGTATTTTAGGGGAAAACCCTCCCAGCTGAGGCCTGGGCTCTGGCCAAGCCCAGGCCCTGGCTGGTTGGGCCATGTGGCATCAGATCCAGGGGTTTCTGTGCCAAAAATATCATCAAGTCACTTTGACTTACTGATTTGGGCCTATAAAAGCCAGACTCACTTTCAGGGTGAGTTTGGAGACCTCAGCTGTGGGTGGATGCACCATGTGGGATGTTCCCAACTGCCGGGAAGGGTTCTCCAGGCCCTCACTGTGGAACGAGGCTCCCCAGCCACTGTGGGCTCTGGCTGATGGTGGGGTATTCAGGCACTTGGTGATGGATCTTCCTCAATCACCATCCTTCCTCTCATCTAGTAACAATTAGGTGCATTACCTTGCTTCCTTTTGCTTGTTGCTAAAGCCAAGCACGTAGTTTTATTGAATGCATCATTTTACTTTTGTGTTGCCTTTGTATTCATAGTAAAAGAAGATCATTCTTTCCATCAGTGTCTGTGTGCTTTAAAAGGCCCCTGTCAACTGGCAGAACAGTGGACACAGGGAGAAATGACTCCCCAACCAGCCCCAGTGCCCTCCCCATCTCATTTTCAGCAGCAGGGGCCTCAGGACTGGCAGGTGTGGGGAGCTGGGGAGGGGGTGCAACGCTGGCAGCCACACCACCAGACAGGCTTCCCTGGTATTTCCCAATCAGTGGGGCCAGCCTGCCCAGGGAGGGCTGACCCTGCCACTGCAGGGGAAAGCATGAGCAAACAAGAGCAAAAAGAAGAATTTTTTGCTTTTCTTTGTTGTTTTTCTCTACTGTGTAGGGCTTTGGTATCAGGCACTAAGCATTAAATGTGTAAGGGACTACTCTTCCTTTGTTATGTGAAACTATCCCTAAAGAAAGGAAGAGTGACTGGCTCTTTGCATAACTCAGATTTTGCAGATACCATTTTCTTGAAGAGGCTCATATTTAGGCAAGCAAAGCAAGAGCTGAGACCAGTTATCACCACTGCCTGCACACAGTTCAGAAGAGAGAGAAAGTTACCCAGCGGGGCAGAACTACCTCAGACTGATGGGAGTGCTGGCACAAGAGTTAACAGTTGTAGGCTGGCTATGATTGACCTGGGGCTGGAAATTAAATAAAGGCCCTGCACCTTTATAGAAGAATGGGAGAAGTGCCTGGGCCAGCATTCCTAAAGGACTGTAAGTCTAAACCTTTGGCAACTTTTAAAATTCAACTTGAGGCATTCCAAGAGTTTTGATACAGTGCTGTCTGCAGTGGGCTGGGTTCCATGGTGTCCTGCACCACCTCATCACACTGCTCTGCCCCAGAAGAAATCTTACAGAAACTGCTTTCCTCACCACACAAGAGCCTTGTGCCCAATCCTTGCTCTAACCTTATGGAAAGGTGGCAGGAGATGAAAAATCTGCCTGAGACTTCAAATTCCTCACAGCCTCTACTGCTTCACAGGACTTTGCTTCAGGCCCATTTCTCCAGGGGAAAAAAAGGCTGAGAAATCCCTTTGTGTCTTTCCTCTGCTGCTCACGAGGCAGCTCCTCTCTCCCCAGAGCACTCCCTGAGCTCTCCCCTGGCACCCAGGCCAAGGGGTGCCCGGACAGGGTTCCAGATCCTGCTCCCATCGATGGAACAGTACCCAAGGAAAGTTGTGGGACCTTGTGGGACACAGCTCAACAAACAGCCAAGAAGCATTTCCCACAGAAAAAGAACATGTGGAACATTTCTCCTTTTTCAACAGGGAAAGAGACTGCCTGACCACCTGGCAAAAAGAAACGAGCACTGAACAAAGCACGGCGTGAAAGTAGCTAAACAGTGTTTAATCCCCTTTTATGCCACTGGGATGAAAGCAGTTTAGTGAGGCCCATGAGACTGCTCCAGGCTCAAGCCAGGGGATTTCAGCCCCGGGTCCTCAGTGCCCATTCCCTGCCAGCTCCTAGCCAAGTGCTGCTTCCCCTCTCCCCTGCCCTTCTGGAGGGCCCAATTAGCAGAGAGTCACCAGACAGGGAGAGCAGCTCCCTCTTCCTACATGTCTCTGAGCCAAAGTTGAGAAAAACTTGGTGCTTTCATTTTTGAAAGTTTTGTCCTGTAAAAGGCAGCCATGAACCGTGGAAGCCCCCAGCAAACCTCCACCTGCACAGCAAGCCCACGTCTGCTGCCAAGGCGCAGTACAGCCTGGCCTCAGGGGGATGCTGCGCACAGCCTGAGCAGCACCTCGGGGCCAGCAGCAACACCCTGCTTCCCTGGCTCTGCATCAGCCACGTCCATCTGCACTCTCACAGTGCTGCTGTGGGGATCAGAGGCAGGTGTCCCCTCTCCCCCACCTTACAGCTCCAGTAGATGCCAAGGGAGTAAGTACCATGTGGGGCAGGAGTGGTGTTACACTTCTACCTGAGGCAGAAGAAAGCACTCCACTCTGCCCTGTCCCTGCCATCAGCACCCAGGGCACAACTCCCCATGGACACACACAGGAGCAGGACCTGTGTTCAAGAATTCCTGGGAGTTCCCCTGGAACTCTCCTACTCACAGAGCTTCCAATGACACTGGGGCCCTGTGGCCCTGCTCTCCCACCAGGACCCACCATCCGATTTACACAGGATGCCTGAAGTGAGACACACGGCTCAGAAAGCTGAGTTCTCTCCCTGCTCTTTCAGCCTTCCCTCTGCATATAGCCACCCACTGCACCAGCAGGAGCAGAGCTCCACTCATCTCAGGGAAACACAGCTACAGCCAGCAGAAGCCCTGGGATATTGTCACTGTTATCCATGTCCCATTTGGTTCAAAACGAGCCCCTGGTTGGGACCCAGCTGGCAGTACCGTATCAGCAGGTTGGCATCTTCTCTTCAGCCTCATGATTTGGGCACAGCTGAGGAGCTGGGAGGGATGGTGGGGTGGTGCTGGTGACCAGGTAGCCCTGGCTGCACTTACCTCCACCGTTCTTGTAGCAGAGGTAGGGGAAGCGCCAGACATTTCCCAGGCCAATGATTTCCCCAGCCACAGACAGGACATACTCCAGCTTGTTGTTCCATTGACCACGCTCCAGTGTCTGGTCCTCCTCATCTTCTTCCTCCTTCTCCTTTTCCATGCCAGGGTGTGTGGGCACCATTTCACCATTGCTGACAGCACCAGGGACTCTGTAATCCATCCCACCTTCCAAAAGAGTTTCCTTCATTACACTCAGCACAAGGCATGCAAAGAGGCAGAAATTTGGACCATGGGAGGCAAGGGAGGGGCAAGAACATGCACACACACACCCCTCAAACTGTTCTTTCTCCCCATACTGATTCCTGGTGGTTCTCAGAGTACACGTGCATTTTCACTACTGAGTCCAAAACAAGTCCTTAAAAGCCACTATTAGTCTAATTATTTTAAATTGCCTCCTCTCAAGACACTCCTGCCTCTGGAAGCCCATCCTCTAAGCCCAGTGTTACACGGAACACCAAACAGTTCAGCTTGGGACTCCCACTGTGTCAGCTATGGGGAACAGACTTAGGGCTGGAAGGGGATGACAGCAGGATTCAATACTTGACAAGGTGTTTTATAAGGGTTTCTCTTCTCTTCTCTTGCTGCCTTTCCAGGCCTAGTTCTACAGACCATGCAATGGATGCACAAAGCACACAGAAGTCCTAGACACAGAAAGAGAACAGACCGAAACGATAGGAAAACAAGTTTATCCTTTCAATGGCAGCAACTGTTGCTGACAATCTGCAAGGCTGCATGAAAAGGCGGTCTTCAGAACGGTGCTATCCTTCTAACAGCAGGATAAAGTGTGCAGAAGTCATTGGCATCTGGGATCTTGCCTTTCTCAAGGTCTGCCCATTTCCTGCAAGGCTCCCCACAGTACCGCTCCCAGATCCTATGGCACCATCTCTAAATACGCCTGTGGTAAGAGAAGATCAGCAGAGAGCAGGTGGGCACCACTCCCCTGTCCCACCTTCCCCCAGGTACCTCCAAGAGGACACCATTTGGAAGGATCAGAGAGGGTTGAGCCTGTTTCCTCCAGGCAGGACACCCCGCTGGCTAAGTTCCACAACAAAAAGGGTGAGGATTGTGGTTCTTACCAATGCCCCGTGTCAAAGCTGGGATTGCTGAGGACCTCGTGCCAAGGAGGGCACCTTCCCCCGCACAGTGCCAGCCCTCAAGCCTGCCCCACGCCCTGCAGAGCTTGCTCCCCCAGCCCCAGCCCTGCGCTGACGTTCATCCCTGCCCGCAACTTCCTCGCCAGGAGAGCAGGGAATGCCACCGGCAGCAAATGACACTCTCCCCTATCCGGGGAGAACTAAAAAAGGGCAAACCAGCACTTTCAACCTCCCCCCTCCCCCTACATGGTCTCCCTATGAAACACTTGGGGACGTGAAGAGGAGTAAGAAACGCTGGGAAGCGTTTGACAGCAGCCGAAAGGGCGGGCTGGGAGGACCCCTCCACGCTAGAAAATTATTAAACAGGCAGAAAATGCTCCGTGACCTCTCCCTCACGGCAGCCCCAGGAGGGTGAGGGGCACAGGGGGAGCAGGGCAGCAGCAAACCGGGGCAGAGGTGTTACCTTGCGGACGGCGCTGTCGGGGCGCGGGCGACGGGAGAGGCGAGGGCAGGACCGAAAGGTGCTGGCTATTTAAAGTGTGGAAAGAAAAAATTCAGCGGTGGTGTAATCCTAGACTTCGCCCAACCCACATTCCTTCCCCCACCCCCCAGGGCTGGACAAAAACCTACACATGACTGATTTCATGGCCAGAGCAAAGGGGGCTCGTTTCCCCGCCTGTGAGAAGGGCTCTCGCTGCCTCCGCCGGGCTCTGTCCCGGCCGGCACCGCTTGGCTCCCGCTCTCCATCGCCTCTCTGCCCCGCTCTGTCCCTGGAGAAAGGGGACACCACTGCTCACAGGTGCCTCCGCAGCGCTGCCCGAGGGAGCTGAAGCCCCGAGACCTGCTGAGAAGAGGTAAGAGACAAAATATAAATTTCCAGTGAATTCCCTGCCATCGTTGCTCCTTAGTGGGAGGTCAGGGCACAGGGCACCGCATCGCAGCCTGACCCGCAATGCCCAGCACTGTAATGTGTCCAGGAGCAGCGGCAGGCAGCAAAGCTGGAAATCAACTCAGCTAAGCTTCTCCTTAGAAGCAACTCCGCTGCTTCTAAGGGCCCAAAACAGCCCCTTTCAGAAATCTGGCAGGTTGCAAACGGTCTTCCCTCACACACAGAGATCTTTGCCACTGGTCTTTCCCAGAAGCAGCACTGCCCCGTCCCAGGACGCCACTCAGGAAGCTGCCATGGGAACAGATAATCAAGCAGTAGATGAAAAGGAGACAACCAGCCCCAGTTATGCACATGCAGCACTGGGCTGCAAAATGAGCTGTTCTTGCTCCAGAAGGAGGTCCTGGGATTACAGCAGGTAATGATGACATTAGCTCCATGCTTAGAGGCCACAAAAGAGGCAAACAGAACAGGATGTTACACATGGTGGATATGCTACAGCTGTGATGGTCCAAGGATTACATGAGACAAGGTTTTAAAATATTTTCATTACGTCTGTTGATAAATATCTGAGGTAAGAGAGAACAGGGGAAAAAATAACACTCTTGGGGTCAGTGTCCTTGTATGAGGTGTGTGAAGCGGCTGCAAAACGTGTACAGGCAGTCTGAGAAGGCAGAAGGAGAACAACAGGAAAGAACCAGCAAACACTGTGGTGTCACCACATGAATCTGGTAAATCCACACAGCACCAGACTTCCCACGGGAGAAATAGGGAAGTGGAAGAGAAGCAGGCAGAGGTAAGGAATTAATTCAGCCAAGGAGTCACCAAATATCCAACTCCTCATTTCAGGAACAGATGCATGGTTGAATAGAGGGTGACAACAAAGGTCCACGAAAAAGGAAGACAAAGATGAATATGTTATGCATTACATCTCAGTGTAACAACTAATGTCATTTGATGAAAAATTCAGATTTAAAATAAATTTAAATACTTTTTCCTCCCATTGTGTATAATTAGTTAAACGTGGTACCTGTGGCCATTACCACAGAATATCATTTTGAAAGGAACCAGGTAAATCCACACAGAGCTGTAATCCTCTTCCGCAGCAATTAAACAGGGTGGTCCAAATCAGTGAAGATGGTTTCCCCACAATTCCTCTTCCAGAAGAGAAATCATGCAATATGGTGAGAATCAGAAAACATCCCTGTTTGTGCAGAAACCATCTCACAGTGAATAGTGCAGCTGTTAAACAGGGTAAGAACGCAGGGATTAACAACAACAGTAAAGGCAAATATCTTGCCTTGTGCAAGAGATCAGTGTAAGGAGAGAGGAGATTGATGAAGGAAATATTTCTATAGATTGTCCAACTATTGCATTCGTCAGCACCACTGCATGAATATCCCTCGGTAAGCACAATTACTGCAGCATACAGATAGCAGTAATCTTATCAACAAGACGACAAGCTAATTGGCAGGAACTAATAGACTATGATAGGAAAATGTGCAATCAATTACAGACTGTTTGACTTCCACCCAGTGAGATAAAGACTGTGCTGAACACAACAATAACCCGAAAATGAAAACAAATGTTCAGTGTAAACATAAGCAGCGAGGGGAAATATTAAATCTACAAGTGCAAAAGCAAGCTGGAAAATCCTGAGCAAAGCATGTTTAAAGGAAAACATCACTTTACACATATTCTGGAGTGAACTGAGAAAAAGTCCATATGGTTCTGGGAGATATTACTTGAAAGACTGATTTTTTTTTTTTTTCCTACAGAAAATAGAAAGAGAAAAGAACCAACAATACCACAAAGGATCAGTTAAGACTACAGAAAAGATGCTTTCAATACATATTTTTGAAAGGGTAGAAGGCAAAGAAATTGAGAGGGATTTTAACTGACCCATTACAGGCAATGAAAAATCTAAAGGGAAAAATGCAAAGGATGAAATCTCAATATCTAAGATTTTGAGTGTAACTGTATCTAAGGCAAGGGGAAGAATAGGGACAGTCAGAAACAAAGCTTTACCAAACAGATTCACAAGAAACAAATAAGAGAAATGGAAAAATGTGAATCTTTTAAAAAATATTAAAAAGGAACAAATCTAGGTAATATGCATGCTACAGTAATAGGAAAACAACTTCATCCAGAGATCCAAAATAACACCAAAATAGCACCATTTAAAAATATTTGGATAGATACACACACACGTATTTATATGGATAAGGAGAACACCAGGGAAGAGCCTTTGTAGCAGTGTGTGCCACCTGGAATCGTGCAAGCTGAACCCCCCCGGCAGCTGCACAGCACCTTCCAGTGCCACAAGTGCTGGCAAGTGGCAGCACTGATGCCAGCACCCGTCCCACAAGCATCACTCTCATGCCAACGCCCAGCATGGCACAAGGGGGTTACTGTGTGGGTGGCCTCCCCTGAAGAGGGTGTGAAATGGGAGGCTGCCTATTCAGTCACCTCCTGGAGCAGAGGGTTGATGATGGCACCAGCCAGAGCAGCCACTCCTCCCAGCCCCATGCCAGGCAGCCCAGCTGTCACCCACTGTTTCCTGGGACAGTCCATGCTGCAGCAATGCCTCCAGAGCACGTCCTGCAGATCCAGGCAGGCTGCCACACACTGAGCAGCTGTACCAGCTCTGCAGCTGGGGCACAGCTGGCTTAGACACTTCTCCCTGACACCCATTCTGTAGAAGAGCAAGAGCTCTGGACCAGGGGGGTCACTGTCAGAGTGCCTCATGCCTCAGCCTGGAAAAGAGCTGGAAAATCCTAAAGGCTATTGATTCATGTTGCATTTTGCTCCTGTCTTTCTCTTTACCTTAGAACATTTGCAAGATTTCTGCCTTCAGCTTGACCCCAGTCTTCCACCAGCAGCTGCGGCTGTGCTCCCAGGGAAGTGCTTACAGCCCAAAGAAAGCAAATGTGGAACAAAAGCCTCTGGAGATAACATGGTCCTTCGACTTTGTCTGGGACAGATGTAAGAACTGGCCCTAGCCCACCCCAGGAGTGCTGATGCTTCATGCTCTGGGAGGAACCACAGAACCTACTCCCAGGTCTGGTCCTGCTTCACATTTATGCCCAGCTGAGCAGGGAACAAGTGTTGGATTTCCCTCCTCCAACGCACCAAGCCACCTTCAGCCACCTGAAGAGAGAGTTCAAACCTAAAAAGAGGAGGGTTTCAAAAGGCGCCTACTTAGAGGAATGAGGAGGGGAAAAGAGGAGAAGGAAATGTTTACAGGGAGACAAACACAACCTCTCACTGCTGTGCAAGTAGCAGCTACTTTAAAATTAATTACGCCCTAAACCACCCAAGCCTTTTCAGGACAGTGGCCTGGGCACAACTGCTGCTGCTTCACATTCCCAACACGAAAAGCCATCAGCCATATCTGGCCTTTGCTGAGCACTGAGAGCAACTGTGCCCCCAGTGCCACCTCCCCCTCTGCTCCTCTGTCACTCAGGACACACTGCTCCATGTGTGTTGAGGCAATGCAATCTTGTGAGCCACCTCCCAGCTTCCAGGAACACAACTTGCCGTTACATTATCTGGGAACCAAAGGCCAGAGCAAATACGATGCACTTCCTCCATCTGATAACCACCCTGCTACTGGCCTGTTCAGCCTAAAAATATTGTTCAGCTTAAAGCCACCACAGCTGTAGTGAGCCAAATTGTCACAAATATGCACAGGAAGGGGATAAATACAGGCTGACACATTACAGGACCTGGAGACTGCTCAGCAGAGAAAGGAGCCAAAGTAAGCTCGAGCCGCTAAGCTCTGCCCCAGAAAGGCACATACATTTTGAAACTACAGTAGGACAAGCAAAAAACCAGAGCCTGCAGTCCCTGCATGACAGAAGATCCTGCTGCAGCCTTTCAAACAACCTCATTCAGAGACAATCTCCCTAGTGAATAACTGCTTCCAAGCAATGGCTTGAAGCAGCAGAATCCTGAGGCTGGAAGAACCCTGTCTTCACTGGATGCCTACAGAGCAGCAGATGCCTCACCTCCACACCCGGGTTTGCGTGTGAGATACTCTGTGTGGACACTGTGCTCTGCACACTGGAGACAAACAGGTGACATTTCTGCATGAGCCAGAGCTCAGGGACAGCTCAGAGTGCTGGAAAACCTGCTCCTGAGGATATCACTGCTGTTCCCCCTGGCTCCTGTGCAAGGAGGCATGGGCAGTGTTTATACAGTGCTCGGTGTGTAGGTGACAGTGTGCTGTCCCCCTCCATGACCATGGCAGAGCACAGGAGGAGATCAGCTGAGACCAACAGAACAGTGCCCAGAAACCCATTTTGGTTGCAACAGGAATTCCCAGCAGCAGAAGAGCTGCAGATTCCTGTCACCACTCCCCCTGGGCTATGCCCAGCGCCAGCGGTTTCCCCCAGCCCAGCATGAAAGCAGCAGGTGCTCCTTGGGTGTGCACTTGGCTGTCAGGAGCACCAAACCCAAGACTAAAGCAGGAACACGCAGCATTGCATGCACAGGCACAGGTGCAGCAGGACTGCAGGAGGCAGATCTGCATCTTACCTCTGCTTTGACTTCTCCTTAGTACCCTGTCCCCATTAAACACTGGCCCTTTGAACACATGAGCAAGGAAAAGGGGCTTTTCTGCTCAGAATTCAAAAGCACCCTCATTTCTTTCTGGGCAAAATGAAAGCACTGCAAGGTTATGTCATTATAAGCACGTAAGTATAGATACCTATATATATGTTTATAAAAGAATAAAACACAGTACAGCGTAAGCAGGAGCTGAATAACAAAGACTCCTGAGCCTGAGGACTTCAATTTTTTTTAGCATCTCCTACTTTGCCCTCAACCCCATCAGGTACCACCAGTTCTAAGGCCTCTTTCCTATTCCCACTTTACCAGCAACCTGAACAAACCCTTGCAGAGTAACTGTGGGAATGAAGCCTGAACATTTTAGGGAGAGGGCAGAAGTCACTGCTCTTCCAAAATCTAGTCATGGGCCTCCTAATGTGAAAGCTGATAGTTGCAGCAAGGAATTAAACCCCACCAGTTTGTTGTTGCAGCCAAAGAAACAACTGGAGGACATTTTCATACCAAGAACCATATACCAAAGGAAATCATAATTCCAGCAGTGGTGCTTAAATGGCCCAGAGGTGAGAGGCACAGGATGAGCAGATTGCTTAGGTACAGGGTAAACTGAGGGATAGAAAGGGAACTGTATATTGGGACCACAATGGTCTTTCCTTATGCTCTGCACATCCTACTCCTTTGAGGGGAAGTTTTAAGTCTGAAAGCACCTGCCTGCAGAAAGAATGACATCAAAGCCATTGATAGGGCAGGGATTTGATGTCCCAGCACCCTGTCTGCCTGAAAGGGGGATGTTCTGGCAGGAAAAAGGAAAAACTTTTCTCAGAGGTTAGACAGGGCTGTACTCACTTTACTGAATCCTGACACAAACACCTGACACAAAGCATAATCTGCTTTTAAACAAGCAAGATTTGGGCAGTGATCTCAGAGCACCTGGTCATACTTAAATAGTCTAAAAAGTAAAGAAAAAAACAACAACAACAAAACCCCTTCTTAAATCAGGACTACTGGGCTGTAACTACTCAGAACACAACGTTTCCATTATGGGACTTTAATTCAGGACTACTGGGCTGGTAACTACACAGAACACGTTTCCATTCAGGGAGGAATCCAATAATCAGTTGCTCATTGGCTGACAGAGTGAGAGGTCTTCAGAAGTTTCTCAAAAAAGTACTTTTCTAAGCAAATTTGACAAAGTGAAAGCTTGGGCATTCAAAAAATGGTCGAAAAGAAATAAAAGGCGAATTCAGTTTTTCCAGCTTCCAAAAATCAGAATTACAGATTTTTAAAAAATCATTGCACTGCCAGGAGATGTTCTCTCTTAAAAATATCACAGGCAGCCCTTGTCTGAGCACAGCTCCTGGCCACTGCTCAGCAGCAGCAGTTTGTCTCTTGTTTTGCTCCTCTGGTCACTAGCAGCCCAAGGCAGTGCAGGAGGAAGCAGAGAGACCTGTGCTGCCAGGCTTCTTCTCTAACCTGCCCTTGGCTGCCCTGCTGAGGTCCCTGCAGACAGCACTCATCCACTTCACTGGCTCCATGCCTGCTGGGGCTCTGAGGCCTATAACATGAGCAAGACCTAGAGCCTTCACTCAGCATCCCAGGTGCGTGGAATCCTGCCTGAAGCAAGAATCACAAGCCTTCATACCATGGCTTGATCCCCTGTCCACAAGACATTCCTGTTCTGGGAGTCAGTTGCAACATATGGCACCAAGTCTCTTTCAGGCTTATCCATTTCTCCTCAAAAAAAAAA
>VWYO01018507.1:312860-364212 GCA_013400275.1 Rhadina sibilatrix
AAAAAAAAAAAAAAGTAATTTGTCCATTTTGATAACTTAAGGCAATCTTATTTTTCTGTTGATGACTGCCAGAGATGAAAAAGTTAAAACTTCAAAATAGATGCAGCTGATGCCTGCAGAAAGCTAACCCTTCCAGCCAAGAGGAGGAGAGGCAGGGGAGCAGGGAAGGGGTGCCCAGGCACGAGGCACAGAGGCTTCATGGCACACGGATTTGGTATGCTTGGGTTGACTGGCTGCACGCACACTCGAAGGAGAAGGGCCCGAGAGCCCCCAGGAGGGAACGAAAGGGTGGCTGCTGCTGCTGCTCAGCTTCACTCTTTGCCATTTTTGACTATCCAATTCCAATCCACATCACCTCCTTGCCACTCTGAATTCCAACAGCGATGCTCAGGGGGCTGACCAGATCAAGAGGTCATGAAGACACATACCCGAACACAAGGTATTTCCACACTTCCACCACGAACATTAATTACTTCTCTTCAGCCAGACAGGCTCATAGCATCACTGCTCCTTTTGACAAGGACACTTCATTCTGACCCCTGCAAGCTAACACAGAGGGTCAGGCACTGCCTGCCAATCGTCTGACAAGTGCTGAGAATGTGGTTTCATTCTGTCACAGCCCAAATACAAAGCTTTCATGGTGATCAGGGAAAAAAAATTACATTGTGATGTGTTCAGATTGGGGACATAGTTGAAAACATGGAGCCAGTGGAACTTTTCATTTTGGTGTTCACCGTAACTGGGATCTAGAGGAAAAAGGAGACTGGTCTTTGATATTCTGATTTACTTGAAAGGTTCCTGCTACAGGGTTTGAACTGCATACACCCTTGTGCCAGAACACCAACTTCCTAGAATCACATTATTCAGCAAGAAAAAAATCCTGTAAGTTATGAACACCCTTCCTGTGGCTGTGCACTCTTCCATTATTTATTTGTTCAGCTTTGTGTATTCTTTGTGTGCCCTAAATCACAGAGTCTGACCATGCCAAGACTATCTGTAGCAGAAGCCAGAGGAAAGCAGTGCCACGGTAGATGGTAAGGCCCAGAAAGTGAGAACCTGGGTTGTGTTCAAAGTTTACCAGTAGGATACAAACCTGGTAATGGGTTACACACCAGTGGAGCTTCCCCTTCTGGCAGCAGCACCACGCTCTCATCTGGGGCTGGTCCCTCAGCATCAGGCACTCTGCTGCCATTGATTCCACCTCTCCAGTAGGTGTTCTCAGCAGCCACTGTCACTCGCAGAAATGTTTCCAGGCAAGCTAAAGCATCTACCTCCTGCCTAAGAGACTATCAGGAAAGGAAATAATGGGATGTAGCACTATCCTGACAAGGTCTAGATTAACTAAATTTCCAGCTGTATAAAGTGAAAAGTTAAATCATTAGCTGACAGAAGTAAACCATGTGGTACTCATCCCACATCCCACTAAAACTTGAGCTGTTTCTCAAATGCATAGCATGGGCTTGTGTGGGCCCTGCTGCTACTGTCCCAGCCCAGCAGCAGCAAACAGCCTTCCCTGGGGAGCAGCAGCCGTGCCCATTGCTGGGGGTGAGCTGAGCACGGGCTGCATCAGCCTGCACTAGGGTGCAGCCCCTCGTTCCGCTGGCCTATCACCCACCCATTAAAAGCAGATGCCAGGCTGGCCAGAGACACCAACCATCATCCCAGGACCTGTGTGCAGAGGTGGCTGCTCTCCTCAGATATAAACACCCACAGCAGCTCCCTCTGGCACTTGCCTTTAAATGCCTTTCTTGGGGGGTGGGCGTGGGGGGTGATACACAGACTACCAAAAACTGACTTCTGAAAAGCCTCCAATTAAGACACAATTCCCTGCCTTAGATTAAAACTATTCACTGCAGCACAGCTTTTGTTTCAAAGCCATTCTGAGCACAGCTCCTTACAAGTACTTGTTTTTCCTTAATAACTCCTTGCTACTTTCATTTCCTTTACCTACAACTTAACACTCCCTTGTGCTGTGCCACCCCATCACACAAAGCTCCATGTCTTGCTGTGCAGTTTCCAGCTGCCACACACATTTATCACCCTCCCAAAGCCAGTGTGCCTGGAATGCTGATAAGGGCTGGATCTATTGCACCTCCTGCTGCCTTGGTGCTCCAAGCAGAGTTCCTGTTTGGTTCAGGCAGGCTGGCCAAACACATTCTTAGTGGTCACAGCTGGAGAGGATGTGAAGGAGTTCCCCACATTTCCTTTGCTTTTAACTGGAGTAAGCCTGAAATCTTGCTTTTAGCAGACCACGGCACTCCATTTCTTACAACAATTTTAACAGTTATTTCAGGAATGATATTAAGAAACTTTTTCCACGCCTAGGAAAACACCTGAACCCTAGGAAAAACAGGAAGATCACTTTCTTGATAGACTGTGATGACCCTCTGTACATCATGTCCATTCAATGAAGAGGAGAAAGACCATGGAACCAATCCTCCTCAAACCAACATCCACGCCCATGAGGGATGATGTGACTGGTAACACCCCCATAACCTCAACCCAATCTGGTTGCCCTCTGGGATGAACTCTATAGACAAGGGGAGAGCAGTGGGTGTTTACCCTGACTTACAGCAAAAACACACTTAGGGAGTGGATGGACAACCTACAATGGCAGTGAAAAATGGGGTGGATTTCTATGCTCAGGCTTCAGCAGTCACCAATTTGAAATCCTGGACATGGACAGCTGCAAGTGCAGTACCTCAGGTGTTTTTTCCTACCCAGCTGGGTAGTGGCATAGGGCACACTCAGATGACATCAATGGCTGGCAAAGGACAGGAGCAGCAGAGCCCAAAACATGGGAGGGAACTCCCATTCATTTGGATCATTCCTGCCTGAAGTAGTGTGCTGATGGAAAGGTTACATTCTGCATCTGAGAAATTATAAACCAGAACACCTGGGGCTACGAATGAAAAGGATTCAGCAGTACTTGCAGCTATACAGGCCAGCCCTGCAGGAGGCTGCACAGCAAAAGCATGAGCAGCAGGTTAAAGGAAGTTATTTTCCCCATGTATCCAACACTTCTAAGCTGTTTCTAGAGTAACACATCTAGTGTTACTGGGCTCCTCAGTACATGGACCAACCTGCAACACGGAGCACCAAGACTCTCAGAAGGCTGCAGCTCATGCCATGGCTCAAGGGAGGCTGAGCTGGGTTTGTTCAGCTTGGAAACCAAGGCTGCAGGACCTGTGGTCTCCAACCACCTAATGGATGATTAGAGAAAATCAGAAAATTAGAGAAATGGAGCCAGACTCTGGCAACAGGCACATTACAGCAAGTGAATTTTGCACTGAAGATGCTACAAAACCAAATGGGAAATTAGAGAAGTCATTGAATGCTCATCCCTGAAAATACTCAAAATTTTATTGGACACAGCCCTGAAAAACTTCACCTACTTTGAAAGTTGGCACTGGTCAGGAGGTTGACCCAGATGACCCCCAGAAGCATCCCCCAACCTAAACTACTCTATGATTCTAAAAACTGAAAAGATCAATGCACATTTCACAGTGTGGCTGACAGAGCAGACAACTGCCTGTTACCTTATGCTGTGTGACTGTGTTCCAATCCCTTCAGATAATTCCTATAGTATCAACAATATTACCTCTTAAGTCTTCATTACCAGTGGTCCAGGCTGTGCAAGCATTCAGCTACAGATCTGTCAAAAGCATAAATCCTAAAGGCAATGGTACTGAAGGTCAGCAGTGACATTTCTCTCTCTGCAAGCAAAGCTGCCAAATTCCAGGTCCTGTTTTTTACAAGAAAAACCTGAAAGCACATAGTTTGTACAAGCTATACAACTCAAGCCCTGAACATTTTCAACTCCTCACAACAGCTCAGGTAATTTCTTTGACCTTTTGTGTCAGACACATGAAAAGAAATAACACCAGCAGTGGCAAGTAGCCTTTGTAGACTGCAGCATTAAGACATGTACCTTTCTAGATACACGAGCTAATATTTTTTGTGTACTGAGATTTTGTCCCCAAAGCATGAGCGAGTTTTCCCACAGCTGCAGCAGACCTGTAAGAACATTTTTATCTTGGCTTTGGCTGGCTTCTCTGCATACGCTTTTATAAAAATTCAAACTCCTAGGATCTGGAGACAATACCACAGCTGTAGCTTTGGGTTTTTCAACCACTAACTACAGGTTTTTCCAAAAGTTAACATTTATTCATAAGTTCATACTATCAGCAATCCTTTGATAGGAATTACGCTCTTAAAAAACAAGCTTAAAACAATCAGATGTAAAGCTAATAATGGTCTTCAGTTCATGAACACCTTATCCAAAAGCAGACGAGACATCTGTGACCAGAAAAAAAATGTGGCAACCTCCTTCCAACAGTGGAACAGAGGCTCTCCACGTGGCTACATGAAAAACAGCTACTAAAAACGTGACTTTTGCATATGATTTGCACATTTCTTTCTGTTGTTTGCTCTTTCCCATGCTTGTTACAAGCAGAGTGACCATGGTTGCATTGTAGAGCTGTTTGTTTCCATCTTGCTGTACTAGTGCTACTGTCAACACTCTCCAGCACACCCTCTATGCAGAGAAACAGGAACATGCAATGCAGGTTTACTCAGAGGTCTCTTTCCCACTTGATGGCAATTACACACAACGACTTCATCACAACAGAGAATGCAGGAATGGTTACGAGGATATGCTCAGTGGCTAACAGGAGATGCTAACCATATTTTCCCTGTTGTGTCACAAATTCTAGGAGTCAGGAAAGAATACAGAACACTGGGATTCTTTAAGAAATCTTGTACTAGTCTACTTCTGGAACGATTAAACATCTGTGACAGATTGTTTATCTACTCCATATAGGGAAACATTTATGTAGTACCATCAGTTAAAGCTTGAAGGAAAAGTAACAACTGTTTAAATCAGTTTACCAAAACTAAGTGTACACTGAGAAGAAAAAAAAAAAAGTAATGGGAGGCAAAAAGAAGGTATGTCTATCTAAAGCATAGACTCCTTTATAAATAAGTAAACAAATAATACTCTTAAATTTGCTAGGGTGCCCATTCAGCCACATGCTTCACCACAGCTTGCTTCTGCTTTTAACACCACATTAAGTCTTTAAGGAGCAGGAATTAGAAGTCTGTGTCCAATTTGCACTCAAAGCTCCCAAGACTCTGGATCTTCTGCCTTCCACCTTATTTCTTTTTCCTTTGCACATTTTCCTCTTCCCAGGTAGCAGGCACACGTAGAAGAAAACAATAAAGTTCTGTCTACCTGAGCTATGTTGGTTTTTTTTTGGATGGATAATTCTGCCAGATAAATAAATTTCCAAATATTAGTGAACAAGAGAAGGGACACAGAACAGTCAAGACAGCACACTTTTGTTTTTGTCAATATTTCTTTAAATCCCAATCCAGCTCCTAGTAAGACTGGACACTACTTACAACACTCCTAGAACTGCAGAAGAATGGAAACACAATAGGGAGCGAGTGGAGAGGGGGACAAGACAGCCCAGGGGCTGACTTCAGACATTCACATACACAAGGCCAGCATCCACTGGAGTCATTAAGGCCCAGATGCCCCACTAATAGGAACAAACCCAAACACAAAGGTAGCACATGAAATGTATTTACCTATTTAAACACAGGCAGCTGGTCAAGCTAGAATGGGGAAGGTAACTGCTAATTCCTTGTACTACAAGGAAGGAATGGAGTAAAAAAACCCAAGCCCACGGGCAGGTTTTTGCTTTGTGAACCTCTGTCTGTGCTGCTGGTTAACAGTGGTAAGTATAAAAAAATCAAAGAAAAATAATCTATTTATAGAACAAGTCAGTAGTCTGAGACATTTAGAAAAAAGTAAAAACAAGTCCTTCTTTAAAAATGGATTTACTAAAACAACTGTCACCCAGGATGACCCCAAGCCCTCTGGTCCTCTGGCAAAGCCAGGGGCAACTTCAAACAAGAACTGTTGCTGATTGTACACTGGTACACATCCAGCAAAGCCAGCAGGCAGGGGTTTGCACTGTGAACAGTATCTGCAGACTGTTTGCTGGTATCACAGGAGGCCATGCCCGTAGCCTGGTGATACTGGAAAGAGTTGTGAGTGAAACTTTTCACAGAAGCACATGTCAGTGTAACCTCTGAGGTAAGTGGGCTGTCTTCTTTCCTTCCCATCCCTGGGTACAGATCTTAGAAGCTGTGCCCTGGGTGCTGTACCTCCTTGCCAGCTCCATCCTGCGCCACACAACTTTAATGTGCAGGACTGCAGAACTCTAAGCAGAGCCTAGAACAGGAGAGAGCATCCCTGTGCAAAGGGATGCACTCTGCTCTTCCCAAGTTCTGGTCTAGCTAAACATTACCAATGCTTTCTGGCCCTCCTCAGGACAGGAAGATCAGTTGTTTCCCACTGAGGAAAAAATTTTGCCTAGTGGAGAAGAGTTGGGTTTCTTTTTTGGTAAACAGAACCTTTGTTGATTTCTGAGATTATGAGCTTCTCTGCCCTTTAGCTACAAAAGAGAAATTAAAAGAAATTCATCCACTTGCTCCCACCCTTATAGCGTAGTGTTAGCTGCCTGGATATGGAGGCAATTTCATTCTCCCAAGACATTGCTCTACACACTGGGCTGGCACGGAGAGGCAAAAGATAACTTCCAAAGTCACCTCCTCAGGGAAACCCGGTAGGTCTAAGAGCTCCGGCCTATGCCCACCAGTTCCAGGCCAGCTCCACTGCCAACACGTACTTCTAACACCCCGAAGGGTCTAATCTAACAGCCTCGAGTTTGCTCAGTCCTTGAGAGCAACAGCCACACTCCAAGATGGAAACACTGGATCAGCAAACGCTGGCTGGAGCTCCTCCTGGGTGGTGTCTGCATAGATGAGTGGGTGCCACTGTGCCCTGGCATCCCGCTGTCCCAGGGAAGCCGGCTGCGAGGGACGGCCCAACTCCACTGCACGTCTGTACATCCTTGCAAGAGAAGCTCAGGGGCTACATCAGCTTCAAACCCTCTCCTTCTGAAGGGTTCCAGTGGTCCATTTCCCAACGAGTTCTGGGCAGCGAGTCGTTGCTAACTCGTCTCCTTGAGATCTTCCATTGGTAGTTTGTAGCTCAGCAGGAAGGGAGGAGGGGGAGCGTGGGCAGGGCTGCTGGGGCCCTGCAGGGGCTTCTTGGCACAGTTTATACAGATGTAATCCTCACTCTCAGCCATCTCTGGGGAGACCCCCACACACACCTGATGGAACCACTCATCGCAGCCCCCGTCACACTGCACCCAGTCCACCTGCAAGAGAGCACAGCAGCAACACACAGCCTGTTACAAGCAAGGACAGACAGTTCCCACCAAGAAAATACCTTCTGTTAAACCTACCTGACCTACCGAGAATATAAAAGCTCTGGGGCAAAAATGAATGCCTCTATAGAGCTTGTATAAACAAGCTACTTCAGTTTAGTAAAAACTAACTCTTCCAACAAACCTTGCCCCTCTTGCACCCTCCTTACACTGCAGCAATACAAAAACACTATTACTCCTGAGGAAGATGACTCAGCTCTCCTCAGATGAAAGGAGGTGTGCTAAAACACATTTAAAATGCTCAGGGATGGTTACTTCAGCACAGGTGAGAGTCTCCAAACACACCCTCTTGGACTGCATTATCAAACAGCAGCTTTTCTAAGTCCTAAGTGTCAGAACATTTAAGCTACAATACAAACATTGAGCTAAACTCGCTGTAGAACAATTTGGAAAAGACAAAAAATGAGTTAGAATGTAGGAAGAAAAACAGGAAAGAATGATTTGATTTTTTTCATTCCTTGAATAAAAGTACATGTTAATTAGAGTCAGTGGGCAGAAACTCAAGATTTGCAGGGTAAGGAACACAGATTCTCCATTTTAATGGCATCCACTGGTACAGCTATAAAACTGTTACTGCTGTAATTCTGCTTTTCCTAGTGTTGTTTTTCTGGTACAGTTTTATGTTCTGCTTTAACTGTACCAGAAAAACAACACTAGGGCAACCTATATAAAACGAAGAAATGTTACCACCATACAGATTTTACTCCAGTTTGTAGCCAACTACTCCTGAACAAATTTTCCAAAGTTATTGGTAATGGACATCAACAGCTGCAGCTTCAGTTATTACATTCCTGTATCTGTCATTTTTTGACAATCATGGCATTCACCTGTTGAATGCACGGAAGTACAGAAATGTACAGAAAAAACATTTTTAAAAAATTTGCCATCATTAGTCTGTGTTAAGAGCTGACAGTCATGACAGGCAGTATCCCAGAGAGAGGCAGATCAAGTTTCTTTTGTAATAGTCCAATCAGGTCTAAAATAATTGATTATTAATCTCCAACAAGCAAAATGAACCACTGAAGTCTGTAGATCACTCAGCCTGCAGCATCACTGTTAACAGAGTGTATGCAGGAAATACAGAAAATCTACTTCATTTAGGAACATCACACATCCCACTCCTGCTCAGAAACACAGTAAAGACAAGAACATTTCTGAGCCAAAGAATTAGTCCTTTGAATCAATGCATGTCTCACATAGTCAACAAAAAATTACACAGCTTGAAGAAGTTAAACTTCCCAACCAAAACAGAGTAACTTTTCCCAGATTCTAATTATCCATCTTCTGTTTTGAAGTACCTAAGAGAACAACAAAGTTCTACAATTTAATCTGCTAAATCCATGTACCTACCCAAGTACTACTCAATCCTCTCTCATTTCTAACCACACCACTTTGGTTTCTCATGCTGCTCAACTTAAATATCACCTGGCACAGGGGTTCTGACTTAGCACAGAATTGCCTGTGACAGAACAAAGGGCAAACTCACTTTGTCCTTGCAGGGCCTTTGGCAGTTCTGAGCAGCACACACAGCATTCTCATCATCCGACTCTTCTGCTCCTGACCAGTCATACTTGGAAGGAATATCCAGAACCTTCTTCTCTCTTTTTTTCTCTGTGCTCTCCTTTGCCAGCTCTACCTTTGCCACAACTGCCTTCTCGCGCTTCTTCTTCCGCTCCTCTTCCTTAGCCAGTTTCTTTGCCAGCTTGTTCAGCTCCTTTGTCTTATCCATGGTGAGTTTTAGCTTCTTCTTCTTGGGTTTTTCCAGTTTTTTCAGCTCTTTAGATTTTTGCTTCATGTCTCCAAAGAACTGCTCTGCTCTCTCCAGTTTTCGTTTCCGCTTCCTCTCAGCAGAGTCCCTCCCTCTCATTTTCAGCGGTTTTTCATCCATGCTGTCATCCTTCACAGAAAAAGATATACATTTCACTCAAATACAAATTTCCTGCAAACCTGAGGTCTGAGAAATGTACTTACCTCTACCTTTACCCTGATATGGCATGAAGAAATCTAGTCAACAACGTACTGTTACAAATTCTAAACAAAAAAAGCACTTAACTTCATTTTCACCATACTATAAAAACTTCCTAAATGTTATCAACTGTGTCAAAGTAGAATCGGCCTAAAATGCCCAGTGGAAAAAGTGAATTATCAGCAAGGGTAAGAAGGCAAAAGAAGCAATAATTACAACTCCCTTCTCACATTGTTTTTTAATAGAAGTTGAGAAGATTAATCATTTGTTAGATGCTCTTGCTTATTTTTCATCCAAGGTCAGTCTTGCCTGTAATTATTTTTGAGAGAAAGCAACTGCTGTTTTGGAGATTAAGGAAGAGTAATTGGTGAATTCGTAAAATGTATCATCAATTCAAGCAAGAAGAGAAAGCAACATCCATTATTTGAACGGCTTCCAAACTGGCAGACATTGCAAATATGCTGGCATCATCAAGAGCTCTTAAATAACAAATTCAGATCACAAGTGGGGCTTAAAACTGGCCAGCTCTGGCCCTGCAGGTAGAATTCACAGTGACAAGTCCCATTCACACCTGAAAGATTCACTTGTGTACTCCTCTGTACAAACAGGACTGACTTGATTTCAGTCAAGGCAGCTATATACTTTAACCTTAATTATTAATAGATAAAGAACATACTATAAGCCAGGAAAGAGTCTGTTTACTGTACATTACTTAATATAGCTACTCCACCCAAAACCAAGTCCTCTCAAGATTATTTCAGAGAAGTCTACTTATTTTGTATGTAAATAGACATGGAATATATCCAATTCAAAATGAGCAGTTCTGGTCAAGTAAGTACTCATAAAGGTTAACCAAAAAATGTAACACACAGAGTCTACACTCCTCACCCCACTCCCCTAGAAAAAAAGCTTTGCTTAACTATTAATATAACAGTCTGGCATATTACTTATAAATTGTTATTTGCTGGCATTCAAACTGCTCTTCAATCAACTACCTGCCGAACCCATTACATTAAAAGAACATTAAGCTTAGGTGGTACTGGGGGTGAAAGGGGGCAAAGCAGCAGTACTTGGGAAGCAGGGGCAGTTTTATACTCCACACTGATGCAAACTGATGCAGTTTGGCAACACTTGAACTCACCCACTATGTATGGATGGCATGCAGAAAATGAGACACCAATTAATGTGTTCACCTAACCTTACTGTTCACAGCATGCAACCTTCCATCTTGTACTACTGTACACCACCAAAAAGCCAAGAAAGAATCATCATTTGACATTCTTCCTGTGCAGCTCAGTAACTCAACAAGCCATCATAAAATCCATACCACACATAGTCAAATTGACCCCTAGCTGCAGCTGACAAGATGATAAAAAAATGGGTTCCACTCGAGCTCTTCAACCCAGCAGCTGACCTCTTCCAGCACACATCCCTTGCCCTCTGCATCAATGCAGCTAAGTGACTTTGACTAGACCTCAGAATCAGCAGATAAACACCTGATCCACTGGCTGCTGGGCAAAGCAATCAGGACATCTTCACAGTATATCAATAAAAAAAATTGCTATGTCTATGTTATTCTGAGGAAGAACAGGAACCTTATTGTCTGCATTATTAGAACATGTTTTCCCCAGCAACAAAGTTCAGTAACGTACAAGTATCATGTTATATAAGCTAAGTGTAACTTTTCATCTTCCTAAATGTTTCCCGTAACTGTTTAGCAGATTAGTTGTTTCCGGGCATAATCAAGGAGGTGTTTCCTCCCTTAACCTGTTACCTTCTAAACTAAGGCTTGCACATGGACCTACTTGAGAAAACTGTTCTAAATACGGTTAACTGTGGAGGAAAATGCTATGGCATGAGAGATCAAGAATTGAATTTTTGGATCACTTATTCTGTTATTTTTTGTAATCTACTACTCTCTTCAGGTGAAATCCAAACACGACAAGCAACCGAGCACTCAACTATTAGAGATCATCTTTATATAAATCCATCAACAGAATGTGGTGGGGTTTTTTTGTTCCACATCAGAATATTTCTTCAAGTTCCCTACCTCCATGATATGAAGGAACCTGTCCTCAGAGGGTGGATGAGTGGCCTGTAAAATCCGCCAGATGTGCTGAGTTTCGTCCAGAGATACCTCCAGTAGATCTCCTACCATCATCAGATCTTCCAGCTGAGCTTTTGCTCCAGGTGACAGCTCCAACACCGGGGGCTCCAAACTGCGAGGTACCAGCGGGCTCTTGCGAGGCTGCTTCCTTGGAGTGCTAGAGCCTTTCAGACAGGAGCCAAGACACAGAATGGTTAAGGCTGGAAAAGACCTCTAAGATTATGGAGTCTGTGCCAAGCCCACCACTAAACCATGTCCCCAAGAGCCACACCCACCTGTCTTTTGAACACTTCCAGGGACAGTGATTCCCCCACTTCCCCAGGCAGCCTGTTCCAATGCCTCACCACCCTTCCAATGAAGAAATCCTTCCTAATATCCAATCTAAACCTCCCAGGCAAAGCCACATAAAGATAAAAGGAGGAGGTCAAAACCAAAAGAAATTATGTATTTTTTACAACATTTTAAGGTGGGAAACAGTAACAACCAAAACATACTGGCACGGGTTTATATATGAAATACATAAACTAACTGCAATATAACCCTGCTGTATGTTCCTCCAGACAACATATCCTGTACAACTAGTATGGATAGCAGAGCAGTTGCACTCCTCACTGACTCTCATCCTGGTCATCTATTTAACTTTATACAAAAGCAAATACCTTGAGAACAGCTTTTAGAAGCAGAGGAATAGGCGTGTTCAGCACAGAACGAGGGAGCAGTCCACATGTGTGTCACCACCTCCTCTGATTTAATGGGGATTTCCTCA
Source organism: Rhadina sibilatrix (assembly GCA_013400275.1). Classification (NCBI taxonomy): domain Eukaryota; kingdom Metazoa; phylum Chordata; class Aves; order Passeriformes; family Phylloscopidae; genus Rhadina; species Rhadina sibilatrix. The sequence continues at coordinate 325,004 of VWYO01018507.1, forward strand.
TCACAAAACAAATTGGGCTCCAAGCTGCTAGAAGATTTTACACTGGCATTGTCCTGAAAAAGATCCACAGAAAACATGCAACATCAGAATTCAAAAAATACCTACTTCAAAGTAAATTCTACTAAGACTGAGCAGCCTGCTGCTTCTAAAGCCCTTCTCTGAAGCACTCCATCAGAGATACCAAGACCAAAGGTAAAAATTATATCCCTACTTGAACTGTGGATGAATGCAGGAACTATGCAGATAGGTCAGTATATTTACAGCTAGTGCATGAAAAACACTTAACAGGTCTCCTCACCCAGCAGTCTCTTAAGTATGGTCTTCAGAAGCCAACATGATGAATAGAGGCTTTCTCTTAGCCCACATAATTTTATTCTTTTGCTTGAAAAGTCTGACTGCAAGCCCATAAAGACTTGTATCTTCAGTAAAGCAGGGGTATGCTGAGTAAATTACAGTGACTACAGAAAAAAATTATTTAACATTTTAGAGGTAAGGGAAAAAAAGAGCATTCCAGCATAGCAACAATATCAATATAATGGCAATCAACACTGGCCCAGGATCAGTACTTTCATGGCAGTGTTAAATCAGTTTATGTTAGGACCAAACACTGAAAGAAGAGGGCTGCTGTGAATATTTCCATGAACAGAGAGTAATGATGGCACTGGTGCTCAGCTCGGTGTGTTGAGTAAGACAATGAACAACGTATTGGGCAAGTGTCATTTCATGACATAAAAAGGGAGTTTAAGAATGGTAATCTCTGTCTCTGTGGCCTTCAGTTGCATGTTTAAAAGAAAGTGATATACAAACTAATGATTTCTGTACAGAACTACAAGTGGGAAATTCAAATTTAAATTGCACAGATGAAAAAGTGGAATAAATATACTCAGAAAGAAGAAGGTATTTCTCCCTACACTGTAAAGAGTTTACATCTTGAACAACATCTTGTTATGGGTATCTTATTGTACTACATTAAAGAAAGTTCAGGGATAACGTATGAATTGATTTAAAAAAAAAATCATCATTAGCGGCCAGAGGCAATAGTAGTGCAAAGAAATGAGAAAAAATACAAGCCAAAAAATGAAAACAAATTATAGGTGATTTGACCAGTGAATGTGCCTGCCTGGAACCAATTTTACAAAAAATCTAGCTATTGCACTCCTAATGAAGAATTTACTGGCAAAAAGCACGTTTTAATTTAGAGATATATAATACAATCAAACAGATCATATTTTCGTATCTACTTCTGTAACAACTGTGCTCTTGAGAAGCCAGAGACTGTGGTTTTCAGAATCCAGTTTACAGACAGGAACTGAGGATTAATTCTACAGGGTTCACAACAAGAGTGAACTCACACACGATGCGTAATGACCTGTATCTGTTTTTAAACACACGGGAACAGGTCTAGGTACCAAAAAGTGGAAAAAAAAAAAAAAGACACCCTTAAAAGTCAACAGTATAAAAATAACTAAATTCTGAGCAACTGTGGTTTTGGGCTTTTTTGTTTGGTGTTTGGTTTTTTTTTTTTGGTTTTTTTTTTTTTTTTTTTTTTTTTTTTTTTTTTTTTTTTTTTTTTTTTTTTTTTTTTTTTTTTTTTTTTTTTTTTTTTTTTAAATCTTGCTTCTCCTAGTCTATACCTGAAGAATTTGATCGGTTGCCTGAAAATTTGTCTTCTATTCTGATCATATTAGTTGACCTAACAGAACACATTTCTGGTCTCCATCAGCTTTGATTAAACTTTTAGATCTTTTACTTTTAGGTTTCTACAATTACATATGATGAACATCCAAATCAAAAGGGTTATGTAAGATTTTTAAATGATACCAATAGAATCATTAAACAAATGAAATCATGTTCCTATGAAACACTGAGATCCTGTCAAGCATATGCCATCTGTCTTGACATATGTTTTATTACAGCCTCAGAAAAAGTCACACCCTTCAGAAATGCCTTACTAAGACTCTTGATGCAAAGAACAGTTTTGGGAATTATTTTTATATATAAAACAAAATTAATTAAAAGCTGTAGCACCCAACAGCAATGTGTTCTCATTGGCATTTCACAGGGGACTGTAAGACAAATCTGTGTATTTGCATCAGGCAGCTGAGAAACAAAACACTTAAAAATAGGAGATTACAGCAAATTATACCTGGAGAATGTGCTGCCCCTCCCTAAATCAGAATATCTGCCTTAGGAGAATTGACATGTCTCTTAAGATAGCATCTTTTAAGGCAGAGATGGCACTATCATTAAAAAGAAAACACTGCTCAAGAAGAAACCGTGGCATTGCTTTTGTCTCTATATATTTCAAAAGGACACTTCAATACTTTGAAAACATGGTTTTCTCCACAACTGCCTTTTCTCATGGAAACTCTTCTCTCAATAAAATATTTCAAAAGTTTAACTGCAGTTACAATTTCTGTACTGAATCCCAACACAATCCAGACATCTTGTCTCAAAAAAATCCCACACTCCAAAACGGAACACACGTACCTCCTTTACACAAGGGCTGAATGAAGAGAAACTTATGGAAACATGAACAGAGCTCTAGCATCAGTGAACTTCTTACACAGCATGCCGTTTTTGAAGGCTAATCTTTCTGCTGTAGCAAAACCTTTCCAAGAGCTCTCCATACAGATGCCTGTCTTTATGACTCCTGGTGTCTCTGAACTGGGCATAAAGACAGTGTTCATCCTCCAGGGTGTTATAACTACAAATCCCTTTGTAAGTGTATCTTTTTCCTCAGCACTAAGAGGCACCTTTTGAAATTCAAACAGGATTCGGAAATTTAGCACAAAAACATTACAAAACTTCACAATAGTTCAGAGAATGGGGACATTCAGATAAATATCTTCTGCCACAGGCGCTAGGGCAGAATATACGTAGCTCAAGATACAAAAATATTCTGAAAAAATGGATTCATAAAAGGTGGGTGTTCTGTACTAATTCCATGCAAACAAACCACTCTGCATTACTTACCTTTATGTCATAGCCATATGTCTCCCTGATGTCTTCATCAGAGTCTGTCTCCTCATCATCATAATCCAAAGTCTGCCGTGGGGACGAGGACACACTCCCTATCACTCTGCTAAAGGCCGACTGCTGAAAACTTGTCAAGTGTCCCTAAAAAAATAATTGGAATATGGAAGTGAAACAATAAAATCGCCAGGAAAAATCTGTAAAAACCTAAAGTTATTAACAAAGAAAACAGTGGTTCTTTTGGCCTGAGGATACCTGCCTGGACATCACAAAAGAGACCAGTTACAGCAAGATGTGAAAAAAGATAGGGAAATATCCAAGTTAAAAGTTTCATTAGATTCTGATTACCTGGTTTTTAGTAATAGTGACTAGAAAGATCTAGACACTGCTTTTCAGCGCTACAAATTATAGCTTCTTCACCACAGCATGACCTGACCTCACTCTCAAGGTGAAGAGGTCAGTTGTGGAATTATCACCATTTGACTAAATTCCTTGCTGGAATTTACTAACAAGACACCAAATGCCCGGGAGTGACAATCCATGAGAAATTATAAATACTGAGACCTTGGATTCTGTCAAGAGGAAAATGGAATTTGAACACCAAAGTAGCAACTGTTTTACACATCTTGAGCTGTTAGAGCTGTTACAGCTGACCTGATGTTTCTTACAAGCGCCTGCAGCAGCTGCTATTGAGAGTGGGTAAAGGGCAACAGATCTGTTCCTGGAGCAGCTATATACTCAAAAGAAGCCAGCCAAGACCTGCGGAGTACTGAACTAAGTAAGAAGTTTTACCATGTGTAGTGCCCAGCTTTTCACTACCCTCCCCTCTCCTTCAGACTTCTCCAAGAAAAACAAGGTATTTTGACACACTGAATTAGGGAAAGCACAGGGAAAAGCAAAGTATTCCCATCCCTACCTGCAGGTCGGGGTTAGCTGCTGCCTTCTGCAGCTCTGCACTGATGATTTTCTCCGTTTTCTCCCGAGCTGCCTGCTCCACCATTCTCTGGCTGAGCACGGAGAGCTTGGCCAAGGCAGAGGACAGCTCGTCGGTGGCCAGGGCCTGGCGCGCCCGGTCCTGCCAGCTCATGGCTCGCTCCGTCAGGCACTGCAGGGCCTCCCCCTCGGGCAGGCGCACCGGCAGCTTCTGCAGGGACACCAGCAGCGACAGGATGGTCTCCAGCCGCGGCCGGCGGGAGCGCTGGCACAGGGGACACAGGAACTTCACCTCCTTGGCCTGCCAGCTGGAGCCCTTCTTCTGAGAGCTGGTTTTGGGCAGGGGCACGCAGCCGCTGTGGAACCAGTCCTTGCACAGCTCGCACTGCAGCATGAACCCGCTGGCGGTCTTGCGGCAGATGCAGAACTTGACCTCTTCAATTCGGTCCACCATGGTCATCTTGGCCAGGTTGGCTGCCCTGAGAGCATGCATGGCTTCAATTTCCTTCTGTTCCCGCTCCTTGAATACAGCCACCTGCCCAGCAAGGACAAAAACACGTCATGACCTTCACAGCTAAGAGAGATTTCATTTTATTAGCAATACAGGAAGAGGAAAAAAAAACAGCCAACCCAAACAGACCAAGACATCTGAATAGCCCAAAATTTAGAAACTGTGTGATCTAATTAGAACTTTATCTAAGATACCTCCTTCTCAGTTGCTCATTACTCCATAGAGTCCTTCTGATAGAGATGCTACATAAACTTTAGATAACCTTCTCAATATCTACAAAGTTTCTGAAGTTCATAAGGCCACCAGAAGAACAGGTTTTGACTCCAGAGAAGAAGTCAGAATCTGTTCCATTCATCTGTTTACCAAGACAATGAAGCTGAGCATTGTTTCAGAAGCATCTGAGTGACCACACCTCTTCTGAAGCAACTTGCACTTCCTTAATGTTTCCATTCAGGTAACTATAACCAAGCATACTACAGTAAAATACATTGTGCATAAGCCATATTAATGACCCTGCATATATTTGCTTTGTTCCCAGAGAAAGAGCAGCCAGACAACAGCCAACTCTTCTGATAAGCAGCATGAATATGCTCCAAAAAAGAGGAACCAAATAAAACATTCCCTACAGCTCAGTGTCCATGACCAAGCATTTGCAGGCTGACCACAAAATTGACCTAACCAAACACGTGTTGGTTCTGGTTAAGGTAGAGCTGCACCTCCTTACCTGAACGCGATTTCAATAAATGTAAGTATTAGATGGGCAGCCACAGATGTTAACCCAAGAGCGTTTAAGACTTACACACACCCAGTGGTATTAAATACCAGCAGTTACACTCTGAACTGTGCTTCCCTCTACTTTCACTGCAATTAAAGTTGAACTACATTCTTGTGTCAAATACCATATTACGAGGTATCTTTTTCAGTTAAATTAATTTATCAGTTCTTCCCTAGAATTTCTACAGATTAGAGATGACTTGTGCCCACACAGCAGAAGACACCACCTTTCTCTGCTCCTTACCACAGCTGCAGCATCCCTGGCCTCCTCCAGCCCATCCTCCAGTTCACTCAGGGATTCCAAGTCAAGATCTTTCTCCTTTTCCTTCTCCATCAACTCCTTGGCCCTCTTCCGCCTGTTCTTGCTGCTCCCGTAAACACCGATATCAGTGCGCGGGCTCAGAACCTGCAAGCAGCACGGAAAGCCATCCTGTCAGAGCCAAGCACATCTCCTCAAGGAATGACAGCAGTGTCACCAGGGAACAAGAACTACCCAGCAACCTAATCCCCCCTTTGATACCCGGCAGCTAATGCTAGGAACAAGAGAATAAACAGGTAAGGACAGAAGTGTCTCGCAGTTATGCAACTGGAACGTAATCAGCAACCGGTAACACGGCAGGTCAAACTGAGAGTCACTGGGTTTGCTGATTAAATTACAGAATTTATTTAGATTACACTGTCATACATATAGCTAACCAAAATACTGCATGCAATTAGGCATCCATAGTTCAACATTCACTTTAGGGCCTTTATCAATCAAGTCTTCAAAATTATTTCATATTTGCATCAGCAATTTGGTGCCTGAAAAACCCCTGAAAGTATGCTATAAGGCTTTTAATATCAATGAGGCTGAAAAGCACTCTTAAAGACAAGAATAAAGCTTTAAGGCATCGTGACTAGCTAGAATGCATACTTAAATATAAAATCTAGCAAATTAAATTCAATATAGGAAAGCTCAAATTATTACACTTAGGAAAATGCAAGACCAGAACATATGAAATTACTAGCTAGGCAGAAGAATATAGAGAAGAAGCTGTATCTAGAGCATATCACAAAATGAACAAAAAGTAGTGTGAAGAGGCTGTAATAGGGAAAATCCCATTGGAAAACATTAAACATCAGTACTCTCTTTGAGACACAAGATGTAATTATTGCATTTCACACAGCACTAGGGAGTCAGAGAGTGGGGATTCTGTCTGGATTTGGACATCTCAGTAAAAGTGAAGACAAACTAAAGAGAATTAACAACAATGCAAGAAAATAAAATATGCAGCCCCCGAGAATGCAGCTGAACTGGAACTGTTTTCCTTAGAAAAGGGAAGCCTCTCAAGTATATATGATAGATCTTCAAACACATGATTGATTTTTATTAACACAAACACAGTCACTACATCCACTGAAGTGAAATAAACAGTAGCTGACTAATTTTTCTTGAACAGTTTATAAAATATCTAATCTATTTTCTTAGCATTTACAAAGTGAGGCAAGTGAAAACATTTATCAATTTGAGACAGGTCTGTGTCTATTTCAGGCCTACATTTCTTCATTGATAAAAAAATGCTTTACTAGCTGTCTCCCTTCAAAAGTCAGAGATGAGGTTGTCTATACATAAAACAGGACTAACCAAACAGACTTTCTGCCTTTTTCATTCTTTTCACCTGAGAACAGCTGCAATTACATTCTATTCTGAAAAGGAACTGTAACCCAGTGGAAGCGAACCAGCTCTTCTCTCCAGACAACTGAGGGCCATCAGGACCAATTTCTGATAGAGAAGTGTGTTCTTCTGACAGGGCAGTCTGTGTGGCTCACCTGCAGCAGACTGTAGCTGGAATTCTTCTTGAGGAAGGTCCTTCCCGTGCGCTCCCTCCAGGCACGGGCTGCAGCCACCTGGGACTCCAGCTGGGGCAGGGCATCCAGGCGCACCGGGATGGGGTGGCCCTTGGCAGACAAGCTCTCCAGCTGCTCCAGGTACGCATAGTTGCTGCCATTCTGGGGTGAAAAAAAATTTTTCTAAGCCATCAATTCCATCCTTACATCAGCTGCCAGCCTAATTTCAAGCCATACACTATTTTGTCACTGCGTAAAATAGGGTTCCAAAGGAAAGGAGGGCAGTGTTTCAATCCACTCTTATTTTAAACAATTCTCTCATACAGCTTTTATTTTAACAATCATTTTGACACAGCCAGCTGGCTTAGGGAGTAACACAACATTCCATTTCCAGCTATCTAAATGCTACCTGTTTAACAGCAAGAGTTGTATAGGGGCTTTTGTGAAATCAATTGGGATTCTCACTTCAACTCCCAACAAGTACCTGGTATAAGATAAGCAGTTCTAGTTCAGCAACCAGCACCCAGAAATATCACAGAACTCTGGATCAAGTTATGTAGGTAGACCAGTCGAAAGGGGAGGTTACTGAACTAATTCATCTCTTTCAGAAAATTCTGGCCACCAGTGCCATTAAATCTTACAACATTTTAGGCAAAAAAACCAAAAAAGGCAAAAAAGATTTCCACAGCCAGATCCAAAACTGAAAACCTGAGAGTACCCTCTGCTGCAGCTAAATATTTTGAGTGACAGCATGGTGAACAGTTCCAAAACCAAATACTGTATCATAATGAATTTGCTAGCTTTTACATCCACTCTGAAATGCATAAACGGAAGGGAAATTGGATAGCCAGCAGGGAAACAAATGCACAAAAAGAAAATCAAGTACACAACTCTGGTAAGCACATTTAAGAGCCACAGCAGGCTTCTCTTGGGGCCACCTTTGTGAGGAGAGGTGCTAGGAATAAAGAACACATCTAAATGAAGAGTGCAAGCAGAAGATTGCAGTCCCTGCTGTAACCCCTACCTGAATGGCCTCCACTTTGGCTGTCCAGTCTCTAGCCCGCTGCAAGGCTTCTTTCAGTGCCAGCACATTGGGCAGGTAAGCAGGGATGTTCTTGGCTTCATTCACGATGCCCTCCAGAGCCATCATACTTTGCCGTGGTCTAGAGTAAGAAAAACCCAATTCCAGCCTTCTCTCAAAATGCCAGTCATCTAAAGCCATAAATCTGACAGGCTGGTGATGCAACTTCATCCCTACACTGCAGTGTAGGATGCCATGGCTCTATGCTTGGAGGGTGCTACAAATAACAGGAGGTGAGGAAGCTGATGGGCTTGGCACAATCAAGCTCAAAGGGCACAGCATCACAACCCTGTACCACCAAGAAAGCTGTCTCGTGTTGGTAGCATAGCCAGGGTTCTTTGTTGAGGGGGATGAACAGCAAAGACAGCAGCAACACCCACAGCTTCAGCCTCCTGCCACTGTGCAACATGATAGGGAATCAACACTTCTGCAATTCATCAATCTCAAATCCAACTCTTGAGCAATCTAACTGCTGGGAGGTAAAACAAACAAACAAACAAAACCCAACTAAATAAGACAGGCAACTACAGCTTCAAGGACCCAGCTTTTCACCACACTACTCAAAAGAGGCTGAGAAACACAAAAGTGTGTGACTGTAAGAACAGTTTGGAAAGGAACACTCACCTGGCCTGCAGGCAGACCTTGGCCTTCTCCTCCCACCTCTCTGAGACTGTGAGCAGCTCCTGCAGCTCAGCCATGGCTTTTTCTACAGCGTGATGTGGTGCCAAGCCCACACCAGAGTCTATCAGCTTCTTCATGACATCCAACGTGACTCTCTGGGGATCCAAGAGGGTGGACCTCACCTCATCCAGCCACCGTGCCTGCTGCAGTTCTTGCTTCAACCTCGGCAGTTCAGGAAGTTCAACATACAGGCCAGAGCCCATGTCTATCAACTCCTGCAGCTTGGAAGAGTCTGGGACCTCATCAATCATAGCTTCTTGAGCACGCTCGTGAAATTCTTCCACATCATCGAGCAGATTCTGAAACAACATACAGTATAAATCAATTAGGAAAAAAACACTCACAGAATCCAAAAGAAAATCCAACTGAGGGATCAGTCAGCTGTGAATTTGTATGTGATCACCACATCATCAGTCCGAGCTTCTACACACAATGCCAGCTAGCTGTCACAAGCCATCAAATCTGACAGAAATTAAGTAACAGACCATCTAAACTTATTTGATGGCCTAATATTTGATATCCTAGGCATACTAGTTGCATCAAACTCTGCAACCTAAAATAGTACAACTACAAATGACAACAGCTCCCAACAAGACAGAATATTTAGTGCTGCCCGGCCAACATTAGCTTTAAAATAGTGGAGAGAAAAGAGACTTCTGCAAACAGGTCATAATTTCAATAGTGTCAGGGGTATTACAGTAATGACAGCAACACACAGCAGAAAAAAACATGCTGAGGAGAAATAACAAGCCAGAGACATATGAGAACACAAATAACATGAAAATAACAATGGTGAAGTTTGAAAGTAATATTCCCTAAAGCAGCACCACCACTTATAAGCATCAGCACATTATTGCACTAAAGAAAGAAATGAAAATGCAAAACCCTCTTATTAAAGGAGACAATGTCACAGAAATCCAACTGCACTGCTGCAGTTGTCCTCACCCTCATGTTTTGGCACTGCAATGAAAAAAAATCTAAGATGGCAACAGACAGGAAAGAATCTCTGCAGGAGATTCATTCAAGGACATTCAACCAGCACACTCAATTGATTCACCCCCAAGACTCTTACAGAAAGACAGGCATTTCTGACAGCAAGCTGATGGTACAAAGAGGAGCAAACCCTGCATATCCTAACCCTTAGCTTACTGCCTGTTTTGTCTGATGCTGCCTTTCAGGACTGTCTGGAAATCAGAAGGTATTTATAAGAAAGAACAAGATACACATTATAAAGATTTTGATTCAGGGAACATAGTCTGAATGCTTCATAGTGGCAACAGTCAATTATTACAGTTTAATAATTACAATGCCTTTTGTGTTAAAAAATACTCATCATCCAACATGACAATTATTTTGCTACTCATTATGATGGATAATTGCATTCAAATGCCATGCTAAAAGCTCGTGAGTGCTTAGGCATAAATGATCATTATCTGACTTCATTCCAAAATGAAAAGACTACAGTTGGTAATCAGTAAAATTATAATATTTATTTACTGATTAGTGATTATGCTGAGGCTTCAAGAACATGCACATGCATAGGCAAAGTACTTGAACTAGAACCTTATCCCTAATGCTGAGGGGTGGGGGAAGGTGGACTAGTTGGGAGAAGGTATTAGACAAAAATACAAGCTTAAACTGTTAGGAATTAATTGTATGCCTGCAGCCCTCTCATCTATGAATTGTTTTAATTAGAAGCAGGTTTTAAATACATTAAAAACAAAAAAGCCCTTCTGAGACCAGTTTTACATGTCTACCTAACAGATGATGATAAAATTTCATTAATAAATACTAGTAAGTGTTTTTAGGTTGTATGTGGAAAGAAGTGAAGTAAAATCATCCTATCATATGAGGATGAGAAAGCACTTTCTACTTTATTAGATGCTGGCAAACTGGTTAAAGAACACCTCTGAAGGACAAAGATCAGCCTCAACAAGCCTCGCAAACCTGCACACTAGAGCCCTGTGGTTTTCTGAAGGAAACTCTTTGCAAAAAAACCAAAACAAACTTTATTAAGTAAACAATAAGAAATTCCAATATAAAGTCTCTCTCATCAACACTGAACTAGCATGGAAATGTTTATGTAAAATTCATGAATGAAGGACATAAACAAACACTAATGGAAAAGAGGCTTTCTAAAAAGCCATCTACCTTATTTTTAAACTGTATGTTTGGCTATGTAGCATCAGCTGCACCTATGGTAATGTCCAGGGTTTTAGGCCCTCTATCTACTACTATACAACACCAGTAAAACTGGACAAGCAGAGCATGCAGGTTAATAAGTGATTAACATACATCTCAGGAAGCATTTCTCCAGGCAAAAATATCTTTATTAAGGATGTTTCTTAAGGAGTTTTCTGCAAGTTGGTTAGTAGGTGAAATACCGTTTAGTATTTCAATCACCAGTGACAGAGAAACAAATTAAGACTGCTGCTGAAAACACTCACTCTGCTGCAGTGCCAGAATGATAAATGGTAATAGCAGCCAGGGGAATCAGTATGATCTGGATTACTTATTAGTCTAGATTCATTCACAGACAGGTGCAAAGATATATATGAAGGGCAAGAAATGCAAGCCATGCATACAGATTAAGAAGGCTCTAGCCTGGAAAGCAAAGATGAGATGTATTTATGGAATAACTGACAACGTGGCACTGCTTTCCTGCTGTCCTGAAAAAGCACACCAATGTAACCCTCAGAGGTTTCTACAGAAACATATAAAGGGCAGGATTTAGCCAGAAGCTTCACCTCTACAGAGAGCACGGATGATGGAATGAGAGTAACTGGTTCAGAGATTTAGAACTGGACTGTCTGGACAGTGACAGAGGAAGGGGATCTTTTATCTTTGTTTAGCTACACCACCACATCTGACAATGCCTGTTGTTGCACCAGGCACCTTGAAAAAGTGCACACATGTTTTACATCAGAAGCTTTTCATCCTCTGCATCAGGCAAAATTATCTGTTTTAAAAAAACATACTACCACAAAACCAGAACAAAGTAAAAGGCACAACATTATCAGAGGAGCAGCTGCAATCTCACCTTTACTTGTCGGGCCTGGCTGATAACACATGGCAAGCTGAACAGCTGCTGCACAAATGCTTTCAGCTCCTCCATAGTCAGCTTGGTCCGTGTCCTTCCACTGTCTGGGCTCACTCTGCTGTACAAACAGGCATAATTAAATATCAGGTGAGAGATAAGACGGTGATCCTTGGATTTATTTACAGTGACAGAAATTATCAAGATTACTGAGAAGCTACCAGAAACATTTCATTACCTAAGAACTCAAAAAGAAAAATGTAACTCAAACTGAGTAAGAGTTCCAAAATCCTGTAAACAAAATTTAACACAATTCCCCTAAGCCCCTTCAGGATCATCTACCCTGCCCTTCAGAGGTGCAATTGTCTAAGTGAGTTTCAAACTGAGGTTGTTACAAATAGAAGAATATAGCCCCATAAAGTCTGCTTTAGGCAGCTCAAGAAGTTGACTGCCATGCAGTCTGCCATGCAGGAGGTTCTACAAGCAATAAGAAACAAACAGGACAGCCTTCTTTATCCTCCAAATACAGAAAAAATGCTTCTCTATTGTGTAACATAACAGCTTTCCAGTTAGAACAGATTGTTACACTCGAATCTGTGGTGCAAGTAACATTTTAGTGTTCAAACTCAAGCAATTATGATATATGTATTATGTTCTGTGTAGCAAAGTTGGGCATTACAATTAACAAGGTATTTACTTTTTACTCTCTCAAAATGTGTTAAGTAATACACAAAACCCACACATGCAAGAAATACAACCAACTACAAAACCAAATCTTATCCTCAACAGAGGAACTGCAAGCTACATAAATTTACTGTACAACTGCTGCCACAAGAATTACAAAATATTGAGCTATTCATCATCTCATTGAGCTATTTTCCATGGGACTTTTATTCAGTGCACAAAACATACAGGATAGAAGGAAGAACATGCTCCTGAAAGCTCATGAGAGCAGAACAAGGAACACATCCAGCAGCCTGCAGAGGCAGGGCCCTGAAGGAGACAGAGTAAGGTTGAGGCAGCCACAGGCAAGGCAGGCAACACAGAGAACCAAGGGAGTTACACTGCCCCAAGTCACTGAGGCAAGCCACTACTTTTCAGCCACATCACTGCCTCCCACAATATAACAGATTGGCTCAAACTATGGACTGGTTTTGCTCTCCGTGCTGCTGGGTTCCCCCAGATCCTTTTGTCATAAACACTCAACGTCAAAACCTACTTTCATTACATTTTTACCTCCAGCTGTCTTTCCCTACAACTCTCCCACACATTCAGTGAAATACTTCATCAGCAATCAAACACAGCTTCTCCAAAGGATTTCACATTTCAGGACCTAACTCAGCTGAAAGCAGAACGTTTATCACACTCCAACCAAGTCTACCTTTTGGCCCTTTGTGCCACTGCATCTGCCTCCATCCCCTTCCTATCTCTCAGTGAGTCACAGCGCTGAGGAAAGGAAACACTGAAAGAAGCCTGCACACAATAAGACCTTGGGGTTTTTAACTCTTCCAAGTCCAACCAAGTAACAAAGAGGCAGATGGAAAGTACTGAAAAACTGCCTATTCTACCTGTGTTTTTGCTTTTTGCTCAGAAGCAGCTGTGCTACTGAAGCACAGGTCTCTGCTTCTTTCACAGCATCTCGGAGCCTGCGGAAAAGATCGTTCTCCGGGTATTTCCTGTCTTCAGCATCCTCCAACATCACTCTCAGCTCAATCACATCTGTAATAAGAACCCATAAATAATTTGTATCCAAAAAAAACCAGAGATTTTAGATTGCTTCAATGGCCTTCAATCAAGGTTCCAACAGGGTAGTTCAATTTGAAATGCAAATTAGGAATGAGAGAAGTCTGACCTTTCTTGTGGTTGAGGTTGGCAGACAGAGCCTCTGTAACTCTACTGACCCAAGTGTCATACGACTGCGCTCTAACTTTCACTCCGTACAATAGAGAAGGAAGGTCTTCTAGTGGATAGCGGTACCTGAAGGGATGGAAAAAAAGACAGAAGTAGTATTAATGCCCACGTCACAGTCAGGATATTGGTAACACTCAGTTTTTCCAGCTACAGGAAGGCCAGAAAAACAGTACATGTACAAGACCTGTTTGTCTAGGAACCAAGAAACAAAGAGGATATAAATACTCCTTAAATAAAGGAAGAAAAAAGTGTGACCAATTATATTTGGCCACTGCGCTACAGCAAACTATTAGATATGGAAGAAAAGTAGGGAGGAAAAAAAAATCCCATTTACCTTAGACATTTCTTCTGCATGGGACAGGGGCATAAATCAGAAGGATGGTATAAGCACACCAGGCGCTCGGGATTACAGGAACACGTAAGAGCTGACAAGAAGCACGTGGTTCTGCAAGCTGTGCACTGACGTTCATCATCTGGAACCAGCTCAAACACCTCTTCTTCAGACATCAACACTCCCTGACAAAAAGAATTAGACACTTGCTCAAAAATTCTAATGCAAGCAGGGGGAGAGGGAAGCAAAAGTTCTTTTGCAAGCAAAGGGTTGTCTCTTACTACTCACCATCTGTACAACAGACTCCCTCAGCCGTGTCTCTTCCTCTATCAGCAGAGTCATCTCCTTGCAGACCATGGCAGCCAGCCCCACATCCAAGCACTCTGGATCTGCAGCCATCTTGAAGATCAGCTCCTCGTGGGAGAACACACAGTGACGTCCCAGCCTTCGGTAGTGACTCACACACTGACGGCCAATGGGCAGCTGCAGAAACCCACATCCCCATCATTCAGGGAAAAAAACATCTCTTAGCTCCCATTTTCCTTCCTTTGACAAAAACTGGGAAAAAACTGAGACTAAGAGTTGTATTTGATGGGACAGAGAAAGCTGAAGCATCCTTAAATCATGTCACAGATGAGGACGAAGAGGATATCAATGCTGGGGAGGGGCATCTTCCATAACCTTATGCACCTAACTTAGAGACAAAAGTTTAAGAGCTGTCCTAAGCTCTTTTTACTTCCAGTGGCAAGAAACGGGTGCCAAAGAGCAGACATCTGGTCTGTACTAGGGTGAATACATTCCCCCGTGGATATTACTATGCTTGGACATAGACATTTACGGTAAGATTCCCAGAGTTCACCAAAACTGGTATCACTCATTTTGTGCCTTTTAAAGCAAAAGGATGAATTTGTCACACATTTCTGGTTACATTTTACATAAGAAAAGAAAATTTCACATTGCTGGTGCAAGTTAAGCAATTTTTCTACAGAGGCTACACACATATGACATCATGAGCACTGGAGGGAAAAAAGGAGCCCTGACACACTGCCAGGCCTGTAGACAATTTTTCTGATAAATGAATAAAAGCCTCTGACAAGGGCTAAAATTTCTGTTTGTAGTTTAAAAAGCAAAGCTAGAGATAGATAAACTAGAGATGAGATCCTAACTTCCAACCATAAACCCTGGATAGTAACAGAACACTCCTTTGACAATTCTCTGAACAATCCACATGAGCTATGCACTGATGTGGCACAGCTTTTAGAACAGCACTAATATGATTAAAGGCACAACGAGCTGGCACAAAGGAGGAACAAAGACTGTTATAAGCCTATCTCCAACATTCAAATGACAACAGTACTTCAAGACAGGACACAGACCTGTATCAAATTCCGAAGTGGCACCTCACAGTACCTTTAGCTAGTATTTCTGTGATGCCACTTCTTGTTTAACCAATACTTAAAGAGGAAGAATGTGTGCCTAAAGTTTCAGTTTGAGGTTGCCTAAAATTACATGCTCACCAAAATTACTTTGTATAATGGAAACTTCCCTCAGTTTCTGTAAACATAAAATACACTATTTAACCGAAAAGACTGTTCAGATCGTTAGGTTACACCACTTCCAGAGGTCACATAGCAAATATATACAAAAGAACAGACCCAGTCAGCAGTGCAGAAGTTCACAGCTTCAGCAAAGTTATATCCCTGGTTAAATCCAGAGTGATAGGCACGAGGAAAGGTCACAACAAACTCGCCAGCACACTGATTGGTCCTGAAAACCTAAAAAAGGGAGGAAAACGGAAAGAAAAAATACGGAACATGCACCAGCCTAAGACACAAAAGTACAAGATGTTTGAACACCACTTTTTGTACCCATAGATCACCATAGGCACAACAGCTATCCCAACAGTGATAAGGACTGTTTCTGCCTTCTTAACGTGAATACTCAATTTACAGCCTTTTTCAAAAAGACAACAGCTGAAAACTGTCCTTATGAATCCCAAAAGGGATGTTTCTCTATCATCATTTAATCCATTGTACCACAAAGTGAAAAACCTTCTGGAAAAAAGTTTATGGTTTGCTTTGTTGGGGTATTTGCCAGGGAAGCAATTTATCCTAAGACAAAAGCAAATTATAGTCACTGCTGCTTAGAGGTCTGCAGTCAATTATGTTTGGTCAGAAAAGCATTTTGTAATGCTGACATTTCTGCTGAATGTAAGACAAGTATTTTACTGTCAAATCTTCTAAAGGCATTTCAGACAAACTTGCTGTTACACAAGGGAAGGGACTTCTTTTTTATTAAAAATTAAGTGTAATACACAGTATATGTTTGTTCTGGAGGGTATTTTATGTAGGAAGCTTGGCACACTTACTTCTGTTATAATTTAAATTTCCTGGTTAGTCTAGGGAAGAGTCTAGAAAACAGCTTTAAAAAACACCCTGTAAGTAATGAATATGCAAATACCCAGCATAAAAATTCTTCAGAGTTATGCCAAACCATTGTTGTACAAATCAGGCAGAGAATGAAAAAAAGAAAGCACACAGAAGTACTCATGTAAAAAATGCTTGTGTGCTACTCACTGGTACACCATGTTCCATCAGCACATTGGGGTTCATAATAGTGACCAGCTGATGCAGGAGATCAGGCTGGGATTCAAACAGCTCAGGAGCCAATTCCTTCATCACATCTTCCAGCTGCTCTGCTGCATGAGAGGGCACACCATACCATGTCTTCGGCTCTCCCCTGCCAGAACACAAGCACAGCAATGAACACAAGGGAGAGGGAACCACCCAGCTGTAAAGCACACCTCACACCAGCAGCACTGTCCTCATGAGCCACTTTAAACCTAAATTAAAAGAATGTTTCTAATCAACAAGCATCTTCTTCAGGACGTACTATTCTAATCTGAAAAATCAGTTATGCTCCAACACAATTCTCAACATACCTGGCAGTAGATTTGCGTTGACAAGCCTAACATGGAAGAGAATTCTCACTTACCATGCTCCGAGGGGGTAAAATGGGCAATTATTTTCCTTCAGGAAGAAGAAATTAAGTCTAATAAACAAAACCTTGGCTGTCACAGCTACAGTCTAAGAAAGATCATAGTACTCCTTGGCTTGGAGTAGTCATATTCCTAAAACCAACAGAAGAGTATACCAGCCAGTGAAGTAAAATACATCTAATCTCTCTAATATTCATAACTAATTACTAAAAACCTGTGATCCACCGGACTATTAAGATGAAAAAGGCCAAATAACATGGATTAGTTAAGAACGAGGGAACAAAAATATCAACAGGACCAAAACTAAACAAATAATTACTCAAGCACTATTCCAGTCCTTTCTTAACTAAAACGAACTGTCACAACCTGGCATCTCCAGTGCTGAGATTTATTTTTAAAATCTACTTTACTAAGTACAAGCAGCAGTGAGCTAGCACACCTGATGGGGTTCCATGTATTGCACTATGGATTATGATGCACTGCACTGTGTGTACCCAGGCTCCTGGCACACCTGATAGGGTTGCATGTACTGCACTGTGTGTTTTGGATGACGATGTACTGCACCATGTGCTTTGGGTTACGTTATGTGCTGTGCTCCGTGCTGTGCTCCATCAGGACTGCACCATGTGCTTTGGGTTACGTTATGTGCTGTGTTCTGTGCTGTGTTCCGCGCTGTGCTCCATCAGGACGCAGCGCAGTGCGCGTTCCCGCGCTCCGCAGCGGCGCTCCGGGCGGTCCCGGCTGCCCCCTGCTGGCAGCCCGCGGCAGCGCCGCTCCCGCACAGGCGGACCCACCCAACAGCGCCGAGACACGAACGCAGCCGGAAACAAAAGCAAAGCCCTTGCCGAGCCTGCCGGTCAGACCTCGCTGGAAAACGTGCCTCTCCAAAGATGTGCAGCTATGGTTTGAAGGCCATGACCTCGTCTCTCCCAGATGTCCAGCAAACTTCCTAAAGTTTGCCACAGCTCCCCCCCTCCACTCACTGCGACAGGGTCTGACGAACTGGGAAGACTGAAATGCTTGCAGTTAATCTGTCACGAGTCTCCTATCCAAACACAAGAGCTGAACACCACCACACTTCCAGGACTGTTCCAAACGGCAGAATTACTTCCAAATTTCTCTTTACAAGGAGTATTTCCATGTATACATGGATCTGCTGCTGAACAGTCGGCTGTGATGCCTCTAAAAGCCAAGAGACAGCAGACTCCACTTCTAGCACAGACATCCCAACTTCAAATCATAAGGCAGGGAACCAGTGAACTCTTAACTCAGTTCTGAACAAAAAAACTTCCTTCAAAAAGATAGGATCCTGTAAAGTGCAATTTTATGGTCACACTGGAATGTTGGCCACACAAGAGTTATTTCATCAGTTAATGAAAAGCACTAATATGCTTGCCCTGGATTTGCCTCAACTGAATGCTTTGCCTTGAACCCACTACAATGCTTAAAAAAGCATCTGTATTCACTTTCAGTCAGTCACAGCTAAGAATACTGCACATTTAGCTTTTCATTTACAAACGTCCTCAGCGTGCAGAGGCACTCTGAAGTAGAACTACAAACTTCCTAAAGCAAACAGGGCAGTGTAAAGTAGATGCACAAAGCACAGCCCATACCAATGCAGGTAGTTGATGGAATAGCTCCAGTGGTCCTCAATATGCCAGCAAAAGGAGGAGAAGCACATCCCTACGTACAGCCAGGGCACCTTCATGCCAGAGATGTCTGCATTGATGTGAGCAAGGACTGACTGCTCGAGAATGGGCATGTTGTTCAGGTTCCAACCAGAGAGAGCATAATCCTGCCAAAAGGAACATTTGAAAAAGTCAGAAGAACATAAGGACACCAAGTCCAGAAAAGTAAAATATAAATTAAAACATCAACCTATTTCTATAGTAGATAATGGAAAATTTCTTGCAACAATGAGACATCAAAATCAGAAATCATTCCTTAAATACCCCAGTCATCAAATAATCACATTAAGACTTTAACACCAGTCCTACTATTTCAACATAACCCATCTTCTTTGGCTCAAGGCTTATACACTTAGGTTTTGATTTCTTCCCCATCACAAGACTGCAGGTTTCATGCTTTTCTGGTGGAATAAAATACCAGCAACACCAGCAGAAGAACTAAAGAGAGAAGCCCTCAGTAACACCGGAAAACATTAAATTTTAAACAACGCAGTGAATCTCATGTTATTATTTCAGCTTTTTTAACACCTCTTTTACATGCTGCATTTTGTGTTGATCTACTGTATAGACTACTTTAGAAAGCTTTCTCAAGGGAAGAAATTCCTACACACTCATTTTTGAGAGGACAGCATCATCTGTTAAGCACTCTCACCTTTAGTTTCAAATACACGTTATTTGTTAAAAAAAATATAATACAGACAGCCTTAAAAGCCCACTACTGTGCTTTAGCATTAGTCTGCTTTCCACTTTTACAAAACCTGTAAGCACAGACTGATTGGAATTTTAGATACATCCCACAGCTGCTGAAAGGACTGGTCAGGCCCTCAGCCAAACATTGCTGCTGTTTCCTCTGCTCTGACATTGCCGTGAGTCAGAACACTTAAGTGATCTGGTTAAGACAATTTTTAAGTGACTACTTTCATACAAATATATAAACAATCACTGCTCACTAAACAGCTACATAATCATGGCACAGCCAACGCAGGTACACACAGGAAGGTGCAGGAACAGGTGAAAGACAACAGTGAACAGGATTACCTCTTCCAGTGAGCAGTATAAATTGATTTGGGGGCTGTGTAACCAGGAAACCACACCTTTACTATGTCTGAATTTAAGCACACAAGCAGCAAGAAAACTGCTTTGCTACAGTAATGTCTGAGGGATAACAGGTAATATACTCTCCAGATGATCTTTATAGAATTTCTTATAACTGAATGCTCTATCTACATCTTTTCATTCTTACAGTATGCAGAGAAACAAGCTACATCAAATTAATTTGTTCCACCCATTAAGAACCTCCTAAGGAGGACAAAACCTCGTTTCTGTAGCTAACTCTATAATGAAAAGGTTTGGAACAAGAAAGAAAAAATATTTTTGAAGAATCACTTCATACTCTGACAAACTGCAACAACTTGCATATCTTTGCCCGCTAAGATTAAGTGACAGAAAACAGGTGTGACTTAAATCATGAAACAGACCTTGATTATCAGCAACCAGATCTGTACAAGAACCTCAAATATCAGAGTAATGCCCTGCTCAAAAGGAACGTTAAGTATATGCAAAAGCCTGAAACACTTTCTTCATGAAAAAAATCACTGATTTCTAACCTAAATTCTTAATGTGAAATCTTATGCAGAGCAAAGAATGGGGTCAGTTTGCATATCCTGTTCCTCACCTCCTCTTCTGGCATCAGCTTTCGTCGGCCATCCTTCACTGGGAAGCCACTCCCAAAGTCCTTGGATGAGATATCAGCCCCATATTCCACAATAACATCTTCTTCTATGCTGCTCACTAAGCGCCAGAACTCCTTCTCTACCAGCTCAGTGGGAACCATCTGAAAGCAGAAGAGATGTTATGGTATGTGCAGATAACAAAAATTATCATTCAAGCAATAAATCATTACTAACTCCCCATGAATTTTATACACCAAGGTCACTCTCCTCAAAGTCACAGTTTGGTCTGTATTCCTCCAGAGTTTCAGAGATAGGATACCACACCACAAGCAAAGGAATAAGCAGAAGAGATGGAATCACCTCAAGTACAGCAAAACACGGGGAAGAGGAGGCCACCAAGAGAAATCAAGCAGCAGAGAGAATAGACCAGCATGCAAATTCCAAACTATTTCAGAGGATAATGACCAGGATTTCTAAATAACAGTAAGGAAATTCAGATATAAAATTGTGTTCAGGAGTTTGATCTTCATGTAACTCATCATTACTCTTACTTATATGTATTTATTTATAAAGCTTATTCTTAAAATAAGCTTTGTTCCATGTCCCAAAGTTCTATCACAAATTGGAGTCCTTAAAAGGTAGAGGCTTTAGCAAGAATGTCCATAAATTACTAAAGAACCATGAGAGGAGGAAGACCTTGGTGCTGCATGCAGTCCACAGGACAGAAATGCTAGTTTGAAAAATGCTGCTGTGATGCAGAACAAAAAAACCCCAAAAGCACTGTGATTATCAGATTCAGTCTATTGATTTGTCTACAAGAAAATACTGTAAGAGGAAGGAAAACAAACATTTATCTTCTGGACAAACTAAACCAAGACAAAAGGCATAGGAAGGGCAGGAGAAGGGCCCCTATGCCAGACAAGAGCAAGATACTCAGTTCAGTTCATCAAAAAGGACAAGAACTTTAGTAACTAGAGTATGCCCAATGCCGTAAACTCTAACAAGCAATAAAGCTGTCTGTCCACTGCACAGAAAAGGTGAAATAAAGTTGAAATGAGACCAGATGCCAGCAAGTTAAATAATTTGTTTATGTGTTTGAAGCTTATGGTGCCTCTTTAAATAAGGCTGTGATGTCTTAGCAAAAATCCAGGAGCAGCTGAAGCCTCTTCTCTTTTTCCTTACAAGGAATCCCAACAAAAGCTGAAACTCACATGGACCGGCATGTTGAAATAATCAGACTTGAAGTTATCAGCCATTTCACCAAAGCTCTGGAGAGTATATTCCCTGACAGCTTGTTCAAATCCAAAGGCCTCTCGAGGTTTGTTGCATTCCTAGGAGACAGAACATAGAAATATTGCTCCCTGCAGCAGACTCTGACACAGTTACATTTTTAGCAAGAAGCCCTGGTGTCCATCTGAGGCCTTAGCCAGCACAATAAGCTGCCAGTTTGGAGACTTTTCCAGCCGAGGCGGTGGTACCACAACAGAAACAGCCCAGAATTAAGGGCACAGAAGCTAATCTAACACTGTAACCCCAGTGCTTCACACTTCTGCTTTCCTATCCCCAGCTACATTCCCTCAGCTACCGCTGCCAGCCACACAGCAAGACCGTGCACAAGATCCTCAGGCAGCCACAGGACATTTCTGTATGCACACTGGATTCAAGCACCTGCAGAATAACTGCACAGGAACAAACCCCCCAAGTGCTTCAGTCTTATCAAGTCAGCACATCATCAACAGATTTGTCACTGTGAAAATATATAATAGGGAAGAGGAAAAAGGAAATTACAACAGGGCAACACAGCCAACAACAGACAAGGCCCATCTGACAGAGAATCTCCAAGTCTTTCACTGTTCTATCCCCATTCATCCTGAAAATGCAAAAAATACTGGTGGATATTTCAGCTCCTCTCCCCACTCATTTCTCATGTGTCCTTCTCAGCTCCTTTGGAACTGACACCATGTTTATATATACAAGACATATGAGAACACAAAGGTGACGTAAAACTATCCGATAGTCAGATTTTTGGTCAAAGAAACAGGACTGGAAAGGAATTCATCAGTAGTTTCTCTTTTTCTCAAGAGGAACTGTCCTTAGACTATTCTCAACATGTATCAAAATGGTTCTTAAATAGGCCTGTGACAGAGAATCTACAACATCTGTGAACACTGTCAAACAATGTTGACCTAAATACATATAAAGAGCCCTTACCCCACTCTTCCCTGCTTCTGTTCCAGTACCCTGCTGTAAAATTACATTAAGCATCTGTGCACAATTAACATCTAAAGTAAAAACTGAGGCAAAAAGTACTAGTGAATACTCAAACATCTTTCTGCTGTTACTTGATTACCTCCAGTACATATTATAGCCATGTGTTTTCTCCTTCTACCTCTTACTTTCAATGTATTTACAAAATTTTTCAAGTGTTTTCTGTATTATTTGCTAGCAAAAACTTACTTGGCACCTTATCTTTCCTGGGTTTGTCCCTGCCTGCCTATTTTTCTTTGGTAACAATCTATCCCTTTTTTACTAGCAATAACAAAATATCTTGAGTTTCCACATTCTTAAACTGTTGCAGCCACTCTATTTACTACTATAGTCTCTAAATTAACTCCATATTACATTGCTAACACTTCTTTATTGCTCTTTCTTAAGAGAAAATAAAGAAGTAGGTTAATCCACTCTCTGAGCAGCAGCCCAAAGGGAAAGTTTCATCTCTTCCCTTGCCTGTAGCAATGAATTTCCACCTCTCTTCAAGCAGCATTTTCCTGAGCTAATCTGACAACCTCATCTCTTAGTGAAGGGTTAGAGAGTGAGCTGATCCAGCCCCTGTGGCTGCACAACTCTGCAAACAGCACCATAAAGGATCCAGCCGGAGCCAGCACTGCGGCAGGGCACGGGGGGAAATGGGCACATAAACGTGTGCACAACTGCTCCTTCTGGAAACAACACAGCCTGAAGAGTGAAAGCCAGTCTCACAATTACAGAGTTACAAACAGTAAGCTTCTTCCTCTGAATCCTACATCTACCAACCTTAGGAGCTTGCAAAATCTGTTTAAGACAAACACAAAGTAAATCAAGTGATGTCTGCTGTCTGTTGATCAATCATCTCTTGGGACTTGGTAGCTCTTCTTTTTCAAGTAACAAAATTCAACTAGCTTCCAATTTCAGAGCCTGAGCAGTTCTGTTTTTAGACTAAACCAAATCTAAAATAGCTACATCAAAATTCTAAATTAGGTCTTTCACTTTCTGCTACAGGCCAAGCTGAACAATGCTATAATGCCTTTCCAATAATCAAAGCTCCCTGTTATGCCTAAATTTCATATTTTATTTACTTCATAGTTCACAAAATGTGTCATCATTATGTGGAAACATCCATTATAACCCTAGTTTTCACACTTAATTTCCCACTACCAGACTATCAAATCGAGTTGCAGGTAAATATACCAAGATCAAAATTTTAGCTGTCACACGGCCATATAATAAACAAAGGTTATGCCCAAGCTCTAGAAGGAATGTTTCTCTCTCCTTATGGCTCATCCACCAAAATTCAAGGCTCATCTTGGCAATATTCCAAAACAAACTATGCATTCTACATGGCTGGATTGCTGAATTGCTCTTCTTCTGATCTTTCCAAGCACACATACAAAGCTTCAGTAGCCCTTGAACTGTACCTCAGCAACACACTTTGGACACCTCCAGTCGCCCTTGGGCACATCAGGAAGAGGAGGAATCAAGCAGAAGGTGTGGTAGCTGTCATCACATCCATCACACAGCAGCAGTTTATCTTCATTATTTCCTCTACCACAAAATAAGCAAACATAGAGATCAACCTGTGGGGGGGAAAAGAAGAAGTTACAAGAAGTTACAAGAAGTTTCTCATCCAGAGCCTGCCTTTCTTAAGCTAAGGAACCAAGGATGATACCCTGAAGTCCAGAACATGAGCATCAACAGTCTCCTCTGGTTTTTGAGAATGATAGCTTATGTTTCGTTCCCAAAGCAGCACCATATTGGGGCAGGAGGACTTTGGCTGCTGCAAAATAACTGTCCAGTTCAACTGGACTATCTTTTGCTATCTAACTCAAGTAGTATCTCATTTATGTTATTCTAAGGCAAAAGAGTAAGTTTTTAGAATTCCTCTCCTCAGCTCTCTTATTGTGGAAAACAATTTAAACTAAATCTCTACAAAGATTGCGTGGCTAAGGAAAATTTCAAAAAGGTATTTCAGAAATATACACATCATCACTTGCAACAGTACAGTAGTATCTTTGCAATGAGAAAGAGATAACAAAATCCACTAACCTACAGATCTGAATCTAAAAATTCACAAGGAAGCAAAGGAAACCACATCTAAAGGTACCAGTTTCTTTCTCATTTTTCCCAAAGCAAAGGATAAAAACTCCAAATTATAAGAGAGAAGTATTAATCCCAATATAATAGCAAACAGTTTTTGGAAGTTGTTCAAGACTTCCAAAAGACTTGCTGTTCTCTCAACAAGAACAACACTGACTAGGAGACATTCTCTGGAGTCAGACAGAAAATCATATGAAGAGTTTTCAAATTTTCTTTGCTCCTACTTTCTGTATTGGGCAAAGAATTTTAATTAATAGAAACATTTAATATAACACTGAAGAACTGTAACAATCTAAATGAAAAAAGTAGATACTACTTTATCATCACTAAAAATTATCTTACATATAAATTTTTACTAAGGGCATGAACTTCATGCATGACACCTGCTCCAAATTTTGTTACTATTCCCACCAGTCCCTGGCAAATCAGGCTGTGCCTATTTCCTTCACACAGCTCAAAATAACACCAGAAGAGGTGGGGCTGCATTTGGTGGGGTCTGTTAATTTAATCAAGATGCCACAAAAACATGTGCATTCCAGCTGATTAGGCTCAGGTGGATTAAATAGTTAAGGACAAACCCATCTGCAGTTACAGCTGCCTAGTTAAGTATGCAACCTCCCAGCTGTGAAACAATATACTTCTTAAGGAGAGTGTTCAGGTTTCTTAAGAAAGTATTTTAAAAAATAATGCAGCTCTACTCAGAGACGTATCATTCTCCCTTTAAAAAAAAAAAATCCACGCACTCACCCTCATGGAATATCTTGTCTGTCCAAAGCACCAAACCACTTGGTTTTGTTGCAAGTACATAGAAGGGAGGGAGGGAAACTCAGCAGGAACTTCTATGTTCTCTTCCCAAAACTTAACAATGCATGAAAACAGCAATCCTAAGTTTTCTATGGTCCTCACTAGCTACCTCTCACTGGTGATTACCTTCTTCTCTCTAAATTCCTATTAATGTATGCAAGCTCTATGTTAGCATAAGTGATGATGTGGCAAATACAAAAACTGCACTGAAATAGATATTCATAACAAGCAGACCTGTGATTATGCAATAACCACAAAAAATCCTGCTAGCCATGTAACAAAACAGTGTAAGACTATGATGATACATAACTATATGCATCAAGGGGAGAGGTGGAGATAAAAAAATGTGTATTTTATCTCCCAGTTAACAATTCACCAAATAAAATCAATTTCATAGTTTGCATTTTAAAAAATAGATAAATAAATGATGGAGAAATATACACAAAACTGCACCACAGTATTTTTCAGCCCAAGGGTATATGAGGTGAATGCATCACCAGTGCATTTAAGACTGCTTTCGTTATCCAAGTGTTAAAAAAAGCGTGGAACCAAAGAGTACTAAGTCAGAGAATTTCAAAATATTACAGTTACAGTAATACAGCTTCAAAACAACAGTTCTGTTGTTACAGCATTTTCATTCTCACTTATAAATACAGGTTAAATAAAAAGAGTAAGCAAATAATAGCACTCCATAAAAAAAAAATAAAACACAAGAGAGTAGACAAAATATTTTAAAATTAAAGCATAGTTAAAATTATCAAATTTACATGGCCTAGAAAACCATATACTCAGAAGTAGTGGCACAATTGAAAAAATTCAAGTCACACAAATCCTAACTTATCTGCAATGGCACAGTGATCTTTAAATAGATGGTTTTTAAATATCCTAATTCTCCCACTTTTTTCCCCCATATAAAAATGTGGTTACTGGAGTCCTTAGGTTGTCTTGGCCTTCCATGGTTGGCATTTAAGATAAACTTTTGTAAGTGCTCTCAGGCTAAGAGAAAAAAAGGAACAGCTGAATTCTAAGTGAAGAACCTAATTCTTTAGACAACAAAAGCACAGATCTTCATTCATAGCTGCACAAACACGTTAAATTATGACACTTCAAAAACAGGAAGTCACATTCTAGGAGAGACATTAAGAACAACTGTACATTGCTTTTCCATGACAAACATCAGAGAACTAAACTGATTTGTTTTTATAAATAAACTGTTTTATTTTTCCTACTCAAATTCAAAACAGAAAGACACAAGATGTGGAATTCCCAAAAACAAACTCCTGAAGTGGTGGAGCACCTCAGAATCTCTTCTAAAGAAAAGAGGCAGTATTATAGCTGTTCTGCTAAGGGGAGCTCAAACAAAAACTGAACTACTGAAGCCATTCAAGCATGTGGCAAGTATGATCAGCAAAAAGCTTCACATTGCAACAGCCTCCCTGTCCAAAAGATTAAAACAAAAGCCTAAAGCACAGACTGTTTTTCAAAACACTGCTCTTCCTTCCCATAACAGTACCATCTGCTGCAGTGTGCATTCATTCATCTGTTTGGAGGGGTGGGGGCTCTTTTACAGGAAAAAGAAAAACCTTAGAAAATGACCCAAGTCCTTCCTATCAGAAATCCCAGCAAAGGCACCAAACTTACAAAGTTGACAGCAAGAGTTCCTTTGCGCTGCCTCATCTGCATTCCAAACGCTTCTGATCTGGTTCCCTTGCGCCTCCGCGTCACCTCATCTGGAAGTAAAATGAAGTTAAATGCTATTAATATCACATCAAGATAGACTTCACTTGTAAGAACACCACAGATACCCAGCCTGGCAACCTGCCCTTCAGATCAGACACTACTTAAGAGGCCAAAGAAAGCAAAACTGTCATGTTATACCTGGTCAATCTAAAATCAACAGGGATTAGGAAAAGCACCTTTTGCTTATCCTCACAAGTGATCCCAATGGCCTCACGAAAAACAGTGAATTAGACACCTAAGTTGTGCACTTTGTTGGCAGGATCAGCTTCAATACTTTTAAATCCTGCTTTCTCTTTCAGTCAGTTCATGGAACAGCTGCTTAATTGTTATTGTTACAATATAATACATAAAGAGCTGAAACTCTGCCAAGTTATATGAAGCACATTGTAAATCTCTTGTGAATGAAACCCTAGAATACTTAGCTTTCTTTTTACAGTTTTGTTTTGCTTTCTTCTTAATACTGTCTCTTGAGACAGTCAGGAAGATTTCACAGTCTCACTGAAAGCAAAGAACTCACAGAAAGCAAAGAGCTCAAGATTTAATTACCCTCTTTATCCTTTGCTCCCAATGCTAGCCCCATCATCTTGGGTCCAGCTCCAAAGATCTGCAGCTTCTTTAGTTCAGTGTTTCTACTCACTTCTCCTGCCTCTGCCTAAAAATAAAAACAAGACCATATCAGCACAAAACAATGATACTTCCTCTCCAGGTTTCTTCACAATTTCTTTCCATTCCACTCTCCCAGAATATGTGCTCATCAAAAGAAGCAGGCCTGAAAAGATAGGCTTTTCTGTTCCTAAAGGCAACGAACATATGCAAACGGAGTAAGAGACAGAATTTTTGTCCCAAACTTCCAAATTATTTCCCATCTAATATTCCAGATCAACTACAAGAAGTGACTTCTACACCAAACAGAAGAATTACGTTTGACACTTAGCAAAAATAAGAAGAATGCCAGAGCAACTTTTTCCAAAATCACTATGATTCAGTCAAGTGCCTGGATTTTAATGCAGTTTCAACAGGATTTACGTATCTCATCCACACGACACTAATGAGTTCCAACCAACTTCCTTAAGCTTGGCTGCTTCTGGGCTTATTTGTGATGAAATGTTGTGAGTACACCTCAGATCACAGCTACTCATGTTGCAAGATCAAAATCAGAAGTAAAAGACCCATTTGGTGATAGCTCCATGCCCCTGCCAGCAAAGTGTTCTGCTCAAATGAACATCTTCCTGTTTCCCATTATTGACCTACCTCATTTTCTCAACATCACTTCCACTAATCTAACAATAAAAAGAAGAAAAAAAAAAATTTGTGCTTTTATCTGTAACACAATCACCTTGGCATTTTTCTTTATGCTGCCTCCTTACACTTTGAAAAATCTCTGATGTGGTACATTCCCACTGTTCAAAAACTTCCTCCTGAAATTCACTGATCTTAAAAGATCTCAGCGAGCCTATCAATTTTGAAGGTGGGTGTGAAATTTTACAGAATTTATTCTTCAGTTAACTTCCTGATGATATTTCATCTGTTATTTTTCAAAGTCATGTCCTGATATCTCATGCATGTCCCTTGGGGTGACATGCCTTTAAAGTTTTTAATCAATTATTTAAAAAAACCAAAAAAATTTCTTCCAAAATAGTGTTTAACGTAAGTTTTAAAACATTTGCAATAAACATTAAAAAGATGATTTTTCCGCCTAAATCAGTTGTTTTTGTTGCTTCCAGAAGACCTTTGAAGATATAGTTTCCTATGCATTATTACTCTAAGGAATTTTTAGTGATATTTA
This sequence comes from Rhadina sibilatrix, assembly GCA_013400275.1. Taxonomy (NCBI): domain Eukaryota; kingdom Metazoa; phylum Chordata; class Aves; order Passeriformes; family Phylloscopidae; genus Rhadina; species Rhadina sibilatrix. The sequence goes on from VWYO01018507.1 coordinate 354,108, forward strand.
CAGTCCCTGTTCCCACTGAACTGGGTATGCATTATGCTAACAGGCATCTTTCCAACCTAATTACTGCTGATATTCTAATTTTCAACATTTATATGTTGCTTTTAAATTATTTTCACTCTCTATTTTCACTCACCAACTTCCTAAGTCCACTGTGCAACTGTGCAAATTCTTCCTCACCAATTCCTCACTTTTTGGCTAACAAGCCATAAGGAAACACACCCAGAGACTTTCTAGTCCCTCATTTTCCTTTTGAAATTCATTCACAACTCAACCATTCTCTCAACTTATAGAAGCTGACATAACCCACATATTTGAGCACAGACATAATTTCAACAACAATCTCCTCAATTTCTCCTACTATTGTGACCAAATATAGTTTTCTCAATGAGATATCAAAATTAGTTTTATTATCATATTTACTAAAAGTAAATCATTAACATGCAGCAACAAAATTTTCCAGCTTAGTTGAAAAATACATTACCTAAATATATTTTCATAACTCCATTGCTCAGATTTACTTGGATACCACTAAACCTTGGTGGATGAAATCCATTCATGCTCAGGTGGAAAAGAGCGACAGAGTTTTGAAAAAGAAGAGTTTGCATATTGGAAGATGAATGTTTCTTTAAAATCAGGTTCCTATGTAATCTCATGAACACTGACGGGATACTAACACTCACAGGTGTAAATACCAAAGGGATTGAGAAGCACCACTGAGCATTTTTTCTGCTGTGTCCCTTAAGACAGCAGAAAAAGTCAAACTCAAAACTGTGAGTGCATGGCAGAGGCAGCAATGGTGCATTCCTTGCCACTTTCTCACTGCTCACAACACAGAACTCCAGCTCACTTTCGCATTGTATTTTCTCTACCTAAGTGAAATGAACTTGATTGAACTGTGACTCCATTTTTATCTCCTATTTGTCCTGAAGGATACACGGTTTTTTACCTTCTCAACTGAAAGTACAACCCAAGGGCTTTTCTTGCACGTGGGCCAAGCTGAATCACACGATCCACTTACACTGGCTTCACTCACTGTTCTCCTGTCTCACCTCTCATCACCTCTGAAACATTTGCATCCCCACTCCTCCACCCCCAATGCACAAGACTACAACCTACAACCAAAATATTTACATGTTTGAGGCATTTGTCAGCATCTCCCAGAGTTCTTTTGTTTCACTATTTTGTTTCACAGTTATTCCCATGGAAAGAAATCTTTCAAGTGAAAAAAACTGAAGCTTATTTTCTTGTGTTATTCTGCAATCATGAAGAAACCTGAAAGCAGATATACTACTTAGAATTTTTTAAAGAAAATTCTCTGGACATTAAGTTAATATCCTTTGAGAAGACAGCACTTTTTGTTCCAGTACTGCAATTCTTTACCAGAAATCACCATGACATAACCTCGTTAGACAAATCCTTTGTCAGCTAAAATACACCCTAACAGATCATCTATGAAGATACACCAGCCTTTTCTGAGAAAATATTCTCAGAAATAAATTTAAGCCTTTCTTTCCTAATCTGAACTAATTTACCTTTTATTGTAATTTTACAAGCCTTTACTCAGCTGCCTTTCTCCAGCTTTTATTTGTGAAAGCTTTCTTCAGAGATGAGAGAATCAAGCATTAAGTTTATTTTCTAAACAGAATCTCTCACCATCTAATTATTCCCTTCCCAATCAGAGACAATGTTTTTGACTGACACCTGATTATAGTATCCAAAGATTCTCAAGCCACTCTTCACAGAGGAGAACACCCATTCCCCATCTTCTTCCATTTTTCCTGTTCCCCAAAAACCCCAAAATTTGCTTTTTCAAAGTCTCTCACTCCCTTCTATTGCTGAGGATGTTTCTCTATTTCAGTAATTTCTGATTACTATATTTATACTTTCTTATTCCTTGCCCATTCTAAGGTAACTTATCTGCAAGAAGATGCAGTGGATTTTTGGAAACTACATCTAGCACTTGGGAAAAATCTACAGAGCTGCAGAGGCCTGTGGAATTCTCCATGCTCAGTAACCAGGCACTGGGCTACTGGCACACTACACACAAATCATTCAGATGTTCCAGCTACAGCAGAATGACATTTATTTAGCAGGTTTTTACATTACTTGCATATTACCTGCTCTCTGAAGATTGTTTAGACAACCTCTGGTCCAATTCCAGGTATACATTTCAGACAATAAACAGAGTCCTGGCTACAATAAAAAGGTGCACTGAAATCTGGAACAATGTCTTCATGTTCTCAGATATTTATTTACACTGCTACCATTTCTGGCTACTGAGGAAAAACATGTCTCTAAATGCTGCTCCAGGGATGACTTAACAAAGTTATGCACAGCTTCCAACACAGCCAAAACCTACCTCTCCTGTCTGTGCAAGTAGGATGAGCTCTTCCTGTATTCAAAAACTCACTTCAACCATTTTAAAAACTGCTATGCTTAAAAGACACCTTGGCTACAAGCATAATAAAGAACATTTAAATATATATATTTTTTGCAGATGATCTAAATAGAATGATCTCTTATTTCTGAATTGCAGGTCCTTTAAACAAAGTAAAACAGCTTTACATTGCCAGGATCACCAAAGAATCATCTTTCCAACATGGAGAAATGACAAGTACCATTATCCTACTGAAATCAGCAGGAAAAAAGCTCCTACAGGATCTTAATAAAACAGTGACACTTTTACACCATGTGCAAGAAAAAGGACATACTGGCATTTGGCCATAAGATTCATTCAAATCCAAGGAAGAATTCCACATAGCAAATGACTGTCCATGCAGCACACTCTCAGATTTTCTGGACAGCTCACTACCAATACCTAGTTTGAGAGATCTGGGAAGATCAACAAGCCTGGGACCGTTTGGGTGATGCACTGCTATATGGTTATGATAAATAACTTCAAGTCAGCTTTAGCAAGCTGAGAAAACACACTAAAAAAGACATTTCAGTCTAAATCATCAGAGAAGAAAGTGAAAATTTATAAAGGATACTCAAATAGCTCGGTGACAAAAAAGGTACATTGTAAAAAAAAAAAAAAAAGGCAGTTAAAGAGCATTTGAAAAAAAAATTGTGGTGCTGGAGCTAAGTCTAGAGTGGTATGAAGCAAGTAGGGAGTTGGTTGCATATAAATCCAGCTTTCACCCACGCTCTGCTGATGAGCCAGCAGGGAGCCACCAGACTTCATGAGAAAAGCCTCAGGATGCTGCCTGCAAGGACTGTCTCTGTCAAAAGGGGAAGGCCTGATTTAAATAGTGCAAAAGAGACATCAGGGCAATACTCCACAATTACTTCTAGTAAGGCAGCATTTTAAATGCTGGTGATTCAGTCTTAATTCAGATTTTCTCAGAGGTACCTGAATTTATTATCACCTACTCAAATACTGGAAATTCCTATAACACCAGTCATTCAGAAGGAAGGAAACTGCTTTTCAGCAGAAAAACTCTAGAACTCCTATACAAGCTCCAGCCATCACTAATCATCTCCTCACAGATCTGTTTCAGTTCTTCAGAAGAACTGCCTGCCCAGCTCGAGATAGTTACTCCCACCTGCAATTCCACAATTAACTGTTACTTACATTTGTAAGTACATTCGTATTTGCATTTGTCATTAAGAGGCATATTTTTAAAAGGTTTAGGCCTTTGCACAATCAGAAGCTTTAACATCAACTCACAAACAGCTTTCTGTCTCTGAGTGTTTTCACAGATACACTCATTACCAAGGTACTTCGGCCACTTGTCAGAAAACAAAAGCAACTTCTAGAAGTTTTGACACAAACAGTGTATCTCCTGTATCAAACCAGGTCTCAGAGTGACAAACTTCTCTGGATTTTAGTTAAATGAAGACTGCTTCCCAGTGGTGCTTCTGAGCAGGCTCACACAGCCCAAGGCTGTTGCACTGGTGGGAGAAGTAAGCGTTCTCTTTCTGTAAGAGCAGATTATCAGGAATACCTGGGATTTGACACGCCTGGTTCTCTTCAGCATAACATTCATCCTTGAAGCCTGCTTTGGGGAAGCCTGGGCATCTGAGCTGAGGTCCTCAGCCTCCACTTTTTCCTTGAGATCCAAGTTAGGCTTTTGGATGCCCTAGAGGAGCAGAGCACAGAACACTGTGTTGGTGAGGCAGCACTAATCATTCCACAGCCTGTGAATCATTCTGTTTGCTAAGAGACAGGACAAGTGAAGTCAGACAGCTTTACACACACCATTTGAAAAAGAGACCAATTAATTAATTCACCCTTCAAATAGGAAAATTGAATCCCAGATACCAGGTTATCAAAAGAAAAATAAACATTTCCAATTAAGCCTATCATCTTTAGCCCTGTTTTTCTTCCCAACACGGTTGATTTCAGTCCTATAAAGAAATACCAGAAAATAACTACACCAGGTCACATTACAACTTCTAACACTATTCTGTCACATAAAACTACGAGGGTGGTTCCAGCTTTGTTGGCACAGCTGGAGCTTCTAACAGCACTGACCCCATGTCCCAGCTTCCCACGGAGCACCAGAGCACTCTGTGTGCCTTTTGGGTCCCCCGTGCAGAGCGTGACAGACGAGTGTCTCACCATGAGGCTGACCCCGGACTGGAAGAGCTCGTAGGGATACAGGATCCGTTCATAGTGAGACTTGAGCAATGAGCCCGTGCCTTTTCCTGGCAGGTAGCCAAGCCGACTCGCCACTTTAGACCATTTCTTCTCTTTGGTCACTACTTCAAAGCCCCCTTTGTTGGCAACAATCTGAAATGCATAAATAAAAAGTTAAGGGTTTCGAGCTGCTCTCACCAGCTTGTGTAAAGCAAGAATCAATTCAACCAACCAAACGTTAAAAGGTTCCATGAGAAGTGACAGAATCCTGAACTTTGCTTTCATTTCCTGAAGATCTAGTCCTTCAATAACAAAGCACTTACTTATTCTTATTGCTTCATATATTTAATGTCATTTTTAATTTACTAGCAAATGAAAATTGCATACTGTCCTGGACAGGAGGACTCCAACAGTTAAGGTTTATGATGTGCTGGAAAAAATACAAAATCTACCATAAGAACAAATTGAAAAGTTAACCCTCACCAGACTTGTACTCTGCTGTAAAACACAAGTCTGGCCAGCAATAAAGCCCATTGTAACAGATGGGAGCAGAAGGGAGAATTGGGAGCTCAGAACACTCACAAAACCCTGAAGGGAAGAGACTACTATAAAAAGAGGGAAAGGTGAATTTACCTTCCAACTCAGTCCAGTTATTACACGTGACCTCAATTGGTTTGAGACCAGTAATTCACATACAGAATTATCACTGCTTACATCTACGTGTATATAGAATTAAAAACAAGACCATTTGCCCACAAGCAATGATGATAACAGCATATGAATTGCTTCCCCCAACACACAGGCCACATTTCCACTGCCAAGCAACTTAAAACACAAATGGATTATATTCCATTTATATTATTGTAAGACTAATATCATTTTTACAGCAGTGTAGTTTTGCATTGCATTTCTTTACACACGAGGTCTAAACTTCAAGCTTAATGTTTCATACTGGTGGAAACCTCATGGCAAAAACATTTTGTTATTGAAGTGAAATTTATGGTTTCCTTGTAAGGCTGAGGTAAACTGAGAAGTCTAACTGACAAGTAAATTCATTAATTCTGATTTCTCCTATAATTACGGAATTACACTTAAAGAATAATATTATTGATCATTTTTTTCCTCATATTTACAGAAAAGTTCTAGAAAAACCTTTTAAAATGAAACCATTCCTAAACTTCAACTTCATACCTTACAATTTCCAGGAAAACTTGTTTTCTAAAATTATCTGTGCCTGAACAATGGCTAAAGAAACTAGTAATGAACTGAATCAACTCAGAGCTGCAAATCTACAGCCAGCTGAAATGTTCCAGCTCATTACAATGACCCAGATATTTTCCAGTACCCCTCTGATATTCTGCATATCCCAGTAAGCTACCATAAACACAAAAAATAAAAAAAAAAAAAAATATTGAAAGACATTTTATCAGCTTTTCTCTGCATTTTATCAGCCCATCCAGACTTTCCAAAATACTTGACTTTCTTTAAAACTAAAATATACTCAGGTCTTTACATTTTTACTTACCTAAGAGAAATAAATCTTGATGGGGAATGGAAACTGATGCTCTAACCTAGAAGCACTAGAACTACCAGAACTTCGGTCTCTTCCCTGCAAGAAGAAATCTACCTATTTATATTTATTAGCAGCTAAGTTTATAATGGTACATATATTTTGCCAGTGCAAAACCAAATTCCAACAGAGATTTGTGCGTAAACTTTGTGTGAAGTTTGGTGTGTTCACCAAATGTAACTACAGAAATACTCATTTCTAGGCAGCCTCACACCAAGTCTGTTTTGGAAATTAAAGTAATTCCTGAAGTTGACATAATAAACTTTTGAAGATACATGCTTATAAAAACCTCTGCTGGAAGAGAGGAAAGAGAAATTGCAACAACTCATTCCGGAATTGTTGCTCACTGCTGAGCTGCACACAGGCATACTGCTGCCTTCCCAAAGAACCCCTCAAACTTCTGCAGCTCCACCACAAGTGAAAACAGAGAACTAAAAATCCTGGTGGCCAGCTGACACCAGGACATTCAAGCTACAGAAGGTAATAAATACCTGCTGTATGGAATCCAACCAATCCAACCAGAGGTAACTAATTTAATTACACTGTGACATATTTGCCATAAATTAGACAAATTAGACATGTTTTTTCACTGTATTTTTCCCACTTATTTAATCTCCAGATTAATGAGACTAGTGCTGCAACATAAGCCCTTCCTGTTGCTTGGCTTCTTGAGCTTGAATGAAAACTGAAATCCCTGTCTGCCTAAGGCCTACAAATACTTACCTTGCTCAGACCATAGAGATCCAGTATTTTTCTCTCAACCACAGGGATTTTTAAATTGGATCCTTGGAGTTCCCAAAATTTTGCTAATTGATCCAAGAAGTCCAGTTTCACTCTTGTCATTGCCTGGAATCAGTAAAAGTAGACAATCAAGTATGTTCAAAACCAAACGTGACAAAACTTTACAGTCCTGAGAGAAAACAAAGTAAGTTTTTATAGTGTTTCCATTTTCAACATGCAGCTTGGCAGGGGAGGTATTTGTCATGTAAAAAAACCCTAGAAGCAGAAATGTTGTAAAGATCTTTCTTTTTAACGAAAAGAAAACTATATATGCTTTTCTCACTACTTTTAAGATCCAATAAATTAAATTCCTACCAAATAATTTCTTGGTCTGAAAGCAAAATGCATGCTTATGAAACAATCAGCATTCCAGTGAGAAACACAAGAACAATTATTAAAATATTCACTGGTGGGGAGGAAGGGAATTACAAACTGTTTTTATATATGTCTTAACCACACAAAGGGCCTCCTCCCTGGAGTATTTCTGGAGTACTCAAATCACTTTCCATAAGGAGACCCATTTACAAGCCAAATGACATTTTGGTATGTGAACAAAGCAAGGCTTTGAGAAATGCTGTAGAGAAAAGGAAAAAGCAGGACAGAATGGAGGTCATACTGCTTTCAAGACAGCTCATGTAAGTTTTTAAATCATAAAATTAGCCAGCTATAACAAGCCTATAAAAAATCATTTTAAGGCTTAAAAGGCATTATCATGACAGTATCAGGTAACCAGAGGCATCAGGGCAGCAGTAAATAATTTAAGAGAAAAAAATCATTGCCTGTGGAGCTCTGAAGGCTAAACACTGACTGCTCTTACAACACACTACTTGGAATTCATTTTAGACACTTCCAGTTGAATGTGAAAAACTCCTGTGGTTATTTTGAGCAATAAAATAAAAACCAGATTTTTCTCAAAGCCGGGGAGAGTTATTTTATACAAACTCTGCCCCTGCCAAGTATAAACACTGATGTGGTCTATGGGCTTCTAAAGTGTCCCCCATCCAGAAACCTGCCAAGATGCAAATCTCAAGCAGAGGGAGACCTCTTGCTTTCAGTGCAAACACTAAATTATATCAACAGTGGAAAAGCTAGCTCACCTCCAGTTCATTCGCCCGCTGAATTCGTGGAGTGAAACGAAAACTTTGCACTTCACATGCAAATGGAGGCTGCCAGTCCTAAAGAGAGACAGAAAGACATTTTATTGCTTCCAGAAACTTCTCCGAAAAATGCACAAAACCAAACACCCTAATAATGCCTGAGTAAACAAGCTTCCAATAGGAAATTAGTTTCTCAGAACAACTGGTGATATCATTTTCCAATTTTAAGACATTTTTGTGCTTATACAACAATGTTCCTCCCACCATATTTTAGTTTGAAGAAAGATCCTCACAGATTCAAAAATGTCAAAGAAAATAAGGTTCAAAGCATCTCAGTGTACATTACCTCATGCTAAGCTTAAACATGAGATAGACTCCGTAGTTGATCGGTTATTTATTTACTTCAAAAAAATAATCCATATATCTTGCACACTGAAAAATCCTCAACGTCAACAGCAACAAAGAGTAAATCAGGCACATCGAACATTCTTTTGCTTGTCTACAGTCCTTTCAATAAAGACAAGACCACCAGCCAGGAGCCCAACTCCTTAACAGGAAGACAGCCTTAAATAATAGCTTTCTTAGCACTGTCAGGGGTTGGTGCAACCACAAGTGCCTCCCATCCCATCTCTCAAAAACTGTGTTACATCAAAACAGATAATCCAGCTTTTTAGCACTTTTTACCAAAGCTTCAGTTACAGCAGATTGTCTGCCTGGCAGCGACTGCCCCAGAGGAAGCACACGCCATTAGAGGTGGACAAGCCACACAAAACGTTTATTATTTGCTCTGCTGCAGCATATAAAGGCCTCGAGCACAACCTGAAATATTTACAACTTCTAATAACAGAAAAGAGCAATAAATCAGTCAGCTTAGCATGAAATGTCTGATTCAGCAACTATTGCAGGTTGCAACTCAACCCAGCGCGCGCATCCTGCGAAACCCTGCGAGGCAAACGGCTCAGCACCCCTGGAGGAACACAAATGCATCCAACGGCCAGGAACGCTCCAGTCATCCTCAATGAACAGGATCTGGATCCGTTCCTTGTGGCCTCTCAACCCGAGCTCTGCCGTTTATTTTAGAAAGGGCAGCCCCTCGGAGGTCAAGTTTTCACCGTGTGTCAAACCAACGGAACGCGTTCTGGGAGCCAAAACAGGTCAGCAGAGAAAGAACCATGAAATCCAACCAGCAACTCCCAGACCCACGGTGTTCTCAGCTACACCCTTTCTTTTCAGGTTTTTATCTCTCTCACTGTTTTCAAGTCTCTTATTAACAGCAGCGTTGGAAGTTTATTTATACTTTGATAATTCAGAAAGGTAAGTGCCTTTTGCCAATCTGCCTGATGCTCTCCCTGTGGTGATCTGCCTTGCCAGGTCACTGGTCACGTAGGTGACCGTAAGGAAGAGAGATTAAGCTGCTGCCTTCTGAAAAGCTGAACAAACGTGGTGCCCGTACACGAACAGGTTGCCCGTCCTCCTCTTAACAGTCTAAAACCTGTTTACAAACAGCGATCCACTACAAATACCCTTCCTTCTCCCTCTTCCCTGCCCGGAGCAAACGCCTGATTTCACCTACAAAGCCTTCCTAGCTTTCACCCGTCGACTGCTGGTGCTTTGGAAGTAAAAATAGCGTGAAGTCCCGGGCACGGCCCTGCACTATTCGCTTCTCAGCTGCTCCAAAGCAGCCTCTACAAAGCCCCGCTCGGAGGTCAAAGACTCTACAGGTTTCTCGGGCCCCTGGCACGGACACCGCGGCCTATGGAAAGCGACACACGAAACCCCGAGCGGGTATGGAGTGCGGGGGAAGGGCCTGCCCAGCCCCTCACGTCCTCCGCTCAGCCACCGAGGGCCCGGCCGCGCTCAGACCGCCCGGCGCACCCCGGGGATCACCCGGGCGCAGCCCCCCAGGCGGGCGGTACCTTGGGGGGCCGGATCTTGCAGATGCCGGTTTTCTCGGCCAGGCCGCGGATGCGGCCGATGAAGCCGAGCGGGTCGCTGAACTCCTCCCAGCTGGGCTCGAACACGGGGCACTCGGGCGGCGGCACGAACTCGGCCGCGTAGCGCGACCCGCCGCCCCCC
>VWYO01018507.1:364248-454239 GCA_013400275.1 Rhadina sibilatrix
GCCACTTCCGCTGCGGAGGAATGTGCGACGAAATCCAATCCATTCACTTCCGGTTCCGCGGGGCCGCGTCGCCCATTGTCTGTGCCTGACGTCAGGAGCGCCGCTGGAGGCCCCGCCCCCTGTTGGCCCCGCCCCCCGCAGCCCCCGCCGCTGCCCTCAGGAGCCGCGGGGCGGTAACGATGGAAGTGTCGGGATGGGGAAGGGAGCGCGCGGGTCCGCGAGTGCCACACCGGCCCTGCATGGCATCCCCAAGAGTCACACCGTGTGCCCCAGAGCGCTGTCCTGGAGCTCTGGCAGGCTGCTGCTGTGCCCGCTGCCCTGGGGAGCTGTTCCAGTGCCCAGCCACCCTCTGGGGGAGAAGCCTTTCCCTGATACCCAACCTAAACCTGCCCTGGAACAGCTTTAGGCCGTTGCCTCGGGTCCTGGCACTGTCACCGAGAGATCTGTATCATTTACCTATCCATTGCAACACGGTCTTCCAAAGTAAACTGCATGTCTTTTTGTTTTTAACCAGAACTGTGCCTTCAGTGTTTACCAGACACCACATTTCGCTTTATTCTTACTGGTTATTCAAACCTCTGTGCTGGTGTTCTGTTTCAGTCTCAGAAAAAGTTAATTCCCTCCTCCCGTTATACCAGGAGGTTCTACAAGATCAAAACATTTACCTGCATCACTTCCCTCCCAGATTAAAGAGACATGTGGGAAACATCTCCCACATGCAAATGGCTAATTTTCACAGAAGTTACAGGTAAGACCAAACTGAGCTTTAAAACATCGAGCAAATTGAGGTTATTGTCTTGTTGCTAAGTATTCTTGCATTTCATAGGGAGTTTCTGACATGGATGCTTAATAATTTTATGTATGGCTATATAAGCATATGGAAGGCAGATGTTTCCTTACTAGTATCTAGAAATTACATATTTCTACAAGCTCCTTCCACTTTTTTTTTTTTTTTAATTGTTATTTGGTTGTGTCTCTCTTCTGATGAGCTGTACCAGATTCTTTTGAGTAAATACATGTGTCTAATATTTCCGACAACAAAATCACCATGTACCCAATTTCTAAGATAAGCAATGATTTAGCCAGAAATACCAGAAGGAAAAAGCTCAAAAGCTTTGTTTTGAGATCCAGTCTTTTCCTGGTTTCCCTGTAGACTCCTCAAGGGTGTTTTGGTTTTACATTAATGTGTTTAGGCTAGTGGAGGTCACTGGAAGGCAATGCTGGGAATGTTGCAGGTTTTCTTAACAGCAAAACCCTAAATATCCCAGATAACCCGAGGGAGTATTTTTCTCATCAGTTCAGCAAGAGATCCTTTTTGAAGATAATTTTAAGCTTTTCTCTATTACCTGCTCTGGTTTTGGGACTGTTGGCCTTTAAAACACCTGTTCATGTGTACTCCATGTCAGTTTTTACTCTTCTTGGTTATCTGGGGGAATTTCTCGTTTCCCCAAGAGAAGATTTCAGCCCCTCCTGCAATGAATGCAGCAGGGAGAGCCCCCAGTCTAACCCCAGGGAATCATAAATATCCTGAGCTGGAAGGGACCAGCTACCAAGGGTCATCAGGGCCAACAGCAGCCTTTCTTCTGGACTTCTCCACGATATATTGTCTGCCCTGCTCTTTTTTCTGTTTCATGAGAAGATTGATTTGAAGAAGAATCCCAGAATCCCAGAATATCCCGAGCTGGGAGGGACCCCCAGGGCTGGCGGGTGCCGCTCCCGGCCTGCGCAGGACAGCCCCAGAGTCACACCGTGTGCCCCAGAGCGCTGTCCTGGAGCTCTGGCAGGCTGCTGCTGTGCCCGCTGCCCTGGGGAGCTGTTCCAGTGCCCAGCCACCCTCTGGGGGAAAAACCTTTCCCTGATACCCAACCTAAACCTGCCCTGGCACAGCTTCAGGCCATTCCCTCCCTGCGGGTCCTGTCGCTGGTCACCAAAAAGAGAGAAATGTCTGCCCCTCCTCTTCCCCTCACAAGGAAGCTGTGAATTGTGATGAGGAAGAACCTCATGGTTTCAGAAGCCTTTTTTTTTCCCCCTTGTCATTCAGAATGTCCATGTCTTTAAACAAAGTGTTAAGGTAAAAAGAAACCTGTCTTATTACTGAGCACTTGTTTTTTTTTTTCTCCAGCACACTTCATAAATTAGGAAATCACTTGGTGCATAAATGGTGACATTACTACTGGGTACTACTAGGAATACATGAGGATAAAAACCATCGGCATGACCTAAAGAACACATTCAATTCAGCCAGAATTTGAGCCAGTAGCTACTTGTGGCTGCGTCCGAATGCCAGGTGATTTCCAAAGAAAAGGGGACGTTTTGCCGGTGTGGATGCCGGTGGCTTTTCCTTTGCCCTTACAAAAGCGGGGTCGATAGGCGCAGGCCCCACGCTCCGCCCCGTGCCCGGCCACGGCCGCGCACGCGCCAGGGGCCCTCCGCGCGCCTCGGGACTACAACTCCCAGAGTCGCCGGCGCGGAACCGCTGCCGCGCGTGTCGCGAGCGCTGATTGGCGCAGGCAGTCGGCCCTACATGCAAACCTGCCTGTGATTGGAAGAGGCGGCGGGGGTGGGGCGTCGCGCCGTTTAAGCCGCGGCGGGCGAGCCGTGGCGGTTGCTCGGCCGTTGGGGGTGTGAGGAGGAGGCGGCGGCGGCGGGACCCCCATCCTGGGACCTCTATTCCGGGGCTTTTCCAGCGGGGCTCCCGCCGGGCATCCTCCTCCCCCCGCCCACCGGGGTACGCGAAGTCACCGTCCCGCGCCCACGGAGAGCCCGACGCTCCGCAGAGGCGCGATGAGCGCAGCAGACCGCGCTGCGGAGACCCCGCGCAGCGCAAGGTAGTGAGTGTGGGGGTGCCCCTGCCGGGACACCGCGGCTCCCGGAGCCCTTTCCTTACTGCCTGGTAGACTGCTTTGCCGTAGGGCACCGTTTGGTCTGCTCCTGTGTCTGCTGTGCGTTCTTGTCCTTCCATCTTCCTGTTTCTGCTGCTCTTCCGTTCAGCAGTAAAGCGCTCACCTTATGCCTGGGTCTTTCCTTCCACTGTTATTTCTCTAAATGTGTTGTTTAAGGCGTTTCTGGTCCTGCAGCAAGCTCCTGCACGCAATACTTAAACTTTTGCGTACTTAATGCTTTCCGACAGTGCCCAGGGTTTTCATGGATGTGCACTGGGGTTCTGATCTAAGCAGCTTTGGTGAGTGGCTCGATAAAGGTCACCATTGCCTCAGTGTCACTTGCTAAATCACTTTCTCATCAAAATTCCTGATTCTCCAGGACCAGACTCTGAACTGTGTTTTCACTAAGCAGCTCTTTAGTCAAGAGGCTTCTTAGCTTGTTATTCATAGTATCATGTACAAAAAAATGCTGGTCATATCAATATAAATAATGAAAAGAGCACTTTCTGAGCTGGTTTTTTTTTTTCAACTCTGCAGCTCTATTTGTAAATTTGGTGCTTGTTTGAACAGATTAAATGTTTGAATGCATTAAATATTGTTTTGAGGAAAAACACAGTGTTTAATTATACATACCCTTGATTTAATTTACATATCATTGATTTGCTTTCCATGTAGCACTTCAACATAAGATTCAAGAACTTGGCAGCTTCTATTTCTGTGTTGAGGCTGGACAAGCTACATGAATAAGAACACCAGAAGGGAAAACACATAGGTTCCTAGAACCTACACCTTAAATTATAATGACTGGTGCATCAGCTAGCCTGAATTTTCATCTTTATTTGAAGTTCTGTCTTTAGAAAGTGTTTTTCTCTCTGAGTATCACATAGTGACTGTCACAGATTATGTTCTTCTGTTTATTTCACAGTGGCTGCTGCTTCTAATTGAACAGCAATGGACTTTTTATCTCCTGAGTTCTGTCCTTCTATTCTTTTTCTCCTCTTTTCATAGTCATCTTCCCCAAATAATGTATGAGGTTTTGCTTCCATAACATCTTTTTTTATCTTTTCCATTGGTTGTGCTCCTCCACAGTACAATACACCCACAAGCTGCTCTTTATCAACGTTCTTGGTTCTCCTGAACGCCGTGGTCTCCTGTTTATACGCAGAGAACAGTTAAGCTAATCTGTGTTTTAAACTGAATCTGTGTAAAAATTTAAAATCTTTTTAGCTACTTTAGAAAGTGTTTTAATTTTCCTGCCTGAAACTTACATGTCATGAGAGGCTGTTTCTCTCCAGGGTGCCAACCCCCCGTGCCTCTTCCAGATCTGCGGAGTCCTGGGCTCCGAGCCAGGAGGACTTCACTCCTCTGCCGTCACTCAGTGAGCACCTGGGCCGTCTGCACCCCTCCCACGAGCTCCTGGAATACTACCGCAAGAAGATTGCTGACCTCGATGAGGACCATGAGGAGGTGATAAAGAGGCTGGAAAAGTACAAACAAACCTATGATGAGCAGGTTAGCAAATGGGCTTTTGAACAATGAGGGACTACATGCACAAGCTTAGTATTTTTTTCAGTTGAAAACTCTGCACACAAATCTTGGGATTTACCAATAACATGGTAGAGCTAGGAAGAAATAAGTAGGTTTTGGGGGTTGATTTTAAAATCTAGCTGTCTGTCCTCTATCAAATCAAATGGAAACAGGCTTGTAGGATGTTCTTCTAAAGTCATTATGGCTTGGTTGCATCTTTACAGTAGGAATTTTGCTTCTTGCTTCTTTTTTTATATTAAGGCCTGAGTTTAGATGCTTGTTTTTTGTGTTGTCAAGCTTCTTTCCTTTGCTTCTTGTAGTGAGGGAATGATCTTTTGTCCAAATTTAATAGGCTTTGACTTATGGATATAATTCATATTTACTGCCATGGAATTCGTAAGTTTGGCCCTAAGCTGTTAAGCAGAAATGTAAAAATTTGCCTTTTAAGAGGACAAAATCTTACAGAATATCTGCAAGATATGCAGTGCTCTGATAGGGGCTGTAGCATATATCTGCCTAGCAGTCATCTTTGTAATTGTGGCTGGTTCTTTGGGAACACAACAATCACTTCGGAGGTGATTGAGGTGCCTCCTGAAGCACTGGCTATGCTTGAAGCAGCCTGAAAGTCTTTGGGGGAGAAGTTATTGTGCATCTTACTGTCATGTGGGAAAAAGAGGGGCAGGTTGCAAAATAAGGCTTTCTTCATACAGTAATGCTTGGTAGCTTCCTATACCGGGTGGGAAAAGTGAAACATGGTAACTAGCTGGATTTCTTGCTGCTAAACCATACAGATATTTATTCTACAGTGATTTATCAAAAGTAAATGCTGTTACAGAGGCTTTGCTCGGTTTTTGTTGATCAGACTCCCCATACCTGCTCCAACCACCAGTGTGGAAGTGTAGCCACTGGAGACACAAGCCAAGGCCTTATTTCACTGTTGTGTAGTGGCAGTGATTCTCAGGGCTCTGAACACCCAGCTGAAACATTTTTAAATCATTTTTCCAATACTGCCCTCATCTGGTCAAATGATATAGGAGAATAAAATAATTCTTGCTGGCTGCTCTATGCCAGCTCCAGACTCAGAGCACAAGCAGTTGGAAGTTTGTAAGCGTTGTCCAGTGCTCTGGTCATTTCAAGTGCCTCATTCTCTCCACTCAGCACCAGATGCAGTGGGAAGTGCGCCACTTGGAAGAGGAGATTGCGGCGCTGCAGAAGGCTCTGAGTGACATGCAGGTGTTGCTCTTCCAGGAGAAGGAGCAAGTCCTCCGCCTGTACTCGGAGAATGACCGGCTGAAACTCAGGTGGGCAGGGGCACTGCCAGCAGCAATTCCTGCACTCAGCCACACCTGCAGTCCTCAGGACAGCAATTATTCCAAACTTCCTAGGAAATCCGACCAGTGGAGGTGCAGTGCAATCTGTTGGGCTGCTAAAGATGTTTCCACTTTTATTCTGGCAGTAGAAGGAAGGGCAGAAGTTGAGTGTTGGTTCAGATTTGAATTGTGTGTTGTCAGTTTGAATTGTGAAGTTTTGATTGAAGCTGTCTCTGGTGGGTTGACCTTGGCTGCATGCCAGGTGCCCACCAAAACTCTTTTATCACACACCTCCTCTGCAGGGCAGGGGAGAGAAAATACAAGAAAAGACTCATGGGTCATAAGGCCAGAGAGATCATTCACCAGTTACCATCACAGGCAAAACAGACTTGACTGGGGGAAACCAATAACAATTAAATGACTAGAAGGCTGGAGCCTCTGTCTTACAAATCCAGGCTGAGAGAGTAGAGGAGACTCTCCTCTTCTGTTCAGCCTCGAGAAGAGAAGGCTCCAGGGAGCCCTTCCAGCAGCCTTCCAGCACTTAAAGGGCCTACAAGAGATCTGGAGAGGGGCTATTACAGGAGCATGTAGTGACAGGCCGAGGGGGATAGCTTTAACTGAAAGAGGGTGGGTTTAGATGTTGTTGGCAGGAAATTCTTCACTATGAGGATGGTGAGGCACTTGGAACAGCTGCTGAGAGAAGCTCTGGATGTCCCATCCCTGGAAGTGTTCAAGGCCAGGTTACAGGTTCCTGAGAAAAGTGGTCTACTGGAAGGTTCCCTGCCTGTGGCAAGGGGCTTGAAACTAGATGATCTCTAAGGTCCCTTCCAACCCAAGTCATTCAATGAAATCAGAGTAGGATAATGAGAAATAAACCCAGATCTTAAAATACCTTTCACACACACCTCTCTTCTCACAGTTCAACTTCACTCATGAATTTTCTACCTCCTCCTCCTGAGGAGCACAGGGGGACAGGGAATGGGGGTTGTGGTCAATTCATTACATATTGTCTCTGCTACTTCTCCCTCTTTGCTCTCTTTCCCTGTTCCAGCATGACTTTTTCCGTTCAGGATTTAAAAACTTAAGTCAAAACATGTTGGTGTGCTTTGACACTTCTCAGGAGTGAAAAAAAAGTCTGATACAGCCCCTAGTGTAGTTTGCTTTAAAAACAACAGACACTTAACAATTTTAAAGAATTTTATGTCATTCATAATTCTTAATGCAAATTCTTTTTACCATGTGCTATTATATCAGCCTACGGTATTGTCATACTTGAAAAGAGAAATGCTGTCCAATCCTAGCAAAATTGGTGGTGTTCTGGTGTTGGCAACATCAGGAATGTCTTTGGGAGCTTGTTTTAAAAGCAGTATTCTCACGAGCTGCAACAGGTTGGAAAACTTGAAAGCATGAACAGGTAAAATAAAAGGACAGTGTGTCACAATGTCATGATGAATTATTAAAAAAGCAAACAAACCTGCTGACCCTTTGTATTCCAGGGAATTGGAGGACAGAAAAAAAATCCAACAACTCCTGGCTATACTGGGAGCAAATAAAGGAGAAGTTACATATTTTCATAAGGAGCCTCCACATAAGGCAAGTTCCATTTTTCCATAGATCTCCTCTTTGGATTGTAACATGAGTATCTGTATCCCAGTCTGACCACAGGCCAGATCTGTCCCACAAGTCAAAGGTTGCTAAATGAGCCCAAAGCAAGAGGGGTTTGTACCAATATTGTGTTTTAGTATAAATGCTGAAAGGGAAGTAAGAACAAGCACACTGAAAGTAGGTCCTCTTAGCATCAGCCTCCTACCACCTTCAGAACATTCCTCCAGGTCAGCCTCTGAAACGTCAGATAGAAGTCTGGAGTCATATGGCAAATGGTTGTCAAGAACTATCAATGGTTGGCAAGAACACCACAAAAACGGAAAAAAAAAAAGTGCAGAAAATGACCAGGCACAACATTTGAAGCACAGCTACCTCAGAATGCCTGTCTCTTAGAGATTCAGTAAAGAAGAATGTGTCAAGGGTGCTGCAGCAGTTTCCCAGGCTGAAGACTGCTGAAGAACCATCCCCTCTAGGCAGCATTGTGGTGCATATTTCAGAAATGATGTTGAATTGTTTAAATGGCAGTGCATGTGATGTGTAATGTAGTTGAACCTACTCAAAAAAGTCATGAGTGTTTCGGTTATACAGAGACTATGATGGGAATATAGGATTTATTTTGGAATAAGGTACAGAAAAGGGCTGAAATATGCTGCATTGTTCATGGTTGCTCTGCACTGCTTAAGCTCTTCAAAAATCTTGCAGAAGCTTTAAAAATCCTGGATTAAGGTAACTCTAAAATTAGGCCTATTATGTAATATCAATATAAAGATAAGCATTGGTGTTATAACCTGCTCTTTCATGGCCTCTTGGTTTTTTTTAGGGTTGAACTGGGTTTCAGTTCAACAGTTGAGTTTCAGTATTTTTGTCACTTAGCTTTTATCTCAGGCTTGTTCAGTACCTTGAATGAATGTGCTGATAAATGAAGCTTCATGTTTCTCTGTCTTGCTGAGACAAGAAGGAATATCAAAGACAGAAATAACATCATCTTCACCTTGCTCTTCTCTCTGCTTCCAAAATATTCTTTTTCCTGCTGAGGGTGCTGATTTTCATCCTAATGAAGCCACCAAAGGCAGAATTACTTTCTACTTGTTCTGGTGAAAAGTATAGAGGCAGTAATGGCAGAACTCAGCCATGATAAAGGAAAGTTTTCAACATGGGCATGACACTTGTGTCTTGCTTATCTTGTTGTAGAAGTAAGGTAATGCTGTTCTTTTGGTTATCTCGTTTTAACTTTTTAAGATTTGTTCTTGACAGTTGCACCTTTGGGGAGGTAGATGCTCAGTGCAGATGACTTGTTTCTGTAGGTTACTGTTCAGCAAAGGCCAGCAGACACCCAGGAACAAGATGATGCTTCTAGCACAGGTACCACACCAAGCTAAACACCAGCAGCTCAGCTCTGGCGCTTTTTCGTCCCTGTCTCCTGAATGCTAAAATAATTCCTGTCTGTGAATGCTTTGGTAAATCTCCATTAAGTTCCCTAAATGTGTCCATACATACCCATGCAGTACTCTTGGCTTCCCTTCAACATCCTTTCAAATAGCCTTAGCTGATTCTCGTGTCCCTGATGTGCTCAGCTAAGGAGGAGGCTGTAGGACCCTCATGTGGCTGTTCTGGAACTGTGCTGGTACCAGCTGGCCAGGCACCTTTGCCACAGTCGCTCCAAGCTGTGAGCTTCTGCTTGCCTTTAGTGCAGACAGTAGAGTGGGTTCATATGCCTACATACTGATTTTCTCTTTCGGAGTAATTGTCTCATCAAATTGACTGAAATTAGCCTACAAGCTCAAAACTAATTCAGGCCTTGATGTCTGTGCAGCTGTGACATCTGCCTATTCATAATTTATTTTAAGAAAACATGTCAAGTTTTCTTTCCATGTATGCCAACAGAGTTAGGAGGGTGCCTAAATAGTGCAGTATCATAGTGGGGATAAAGGTATGTCATCACCCAAAGTTGTAGAGCTCGTTTCTTTCAGCTAACCTTCCTAGAAGTCCTTGTAACTGTAGCAGTGGCAGCCTGTTTGCTGTTCCCATAGGCCCACCAGAACACAAATGTGTCATGCTTGGAAAGGTACTGCAAATACACTGGAAAACTCTTTCCTACTTCTCTTAAATTTCTCCAGTAGGTATGGAGAAGAGCACTTCAAAACCAACAGCAAAAGGAGAGAAACCAGAAAGTTCTGAGAGATACCAAAAAGATGATGACACACTTCTACTACAGGTAAAAACATTTGCTAACTGATGGGCATAATTGCTGACCTGCAGATAATTATTATTAAAAAAATGCTGTCTGCTTTATACAACTGGTGCATCTACAACTGGTAGGTGTACGAGTTGTATAAATCTCTGCATCTTACTATGGATTCATACTTAGTCAGTTTACTTAGCTGTTTCTTCGCTGTGAATGTAAGTTTAAGAAGATTCTGGAAGCTTTATGTAAGCAGATGTTCCAGTTAATGTCAACTGAAATATGTTGTCCTTAGTATAGAATGTGTAATTGATGTTATGTCCCCTAATTTAATAGCAGACAGGGATTTACATTAAACCCACTGAAGATGTGCAGGCTTGGGTGTTTTGTGGAAGTTTGGCAAAAGGAATGTGTTTGAGACAGTATTAGGCAGCCCCCATAAGGTCCACTGATACAATGAAATGTTTCCTTTTCTAGACTTCCATAAAAATTTAGGTATAGGTACCATGACAGAATGAAAGATAAAATGTGCAGAATTATGAACTGGGGGAGATGCCAGAAGCTATATGTAAAGTATGAGGAAGGATGAATCAAGAAAAGCAAATAATGGACAAACTTGTACAGCAGATATTCATGGTGGTTGTTGTTTTTATTATTATTAATATCACTTGTTCAAGCAAAGGTACAGAAGTGTCTCTGCATATTCCACAGGATTTGTAAGATTTGTGCAGTTTAAATCTTAACAATCTAGCGTTGCTCTTTATGGTATGCCTCTCTTGCCTACAGCATGATTTTTTAAAAACATTTTAGTTGTTTGAAATACTAAGTGTTGAAACAAAAACAAAAGATTGAGAAATTAGAACTACCAAAGGTATTATCAGGTACAGTTTTTGATCTAAATCTTGGAATTCAAGAGACTTGCAAGGACAGGAGCAGAGCTGGTGTGAGGTCTTGTTCTATAATGTCTTGTTTGCTGATGCAGGTGAAGGCCCTGCAAGCTCAGCTGGAGGAGCAGACACGATTAACCAAGGAGCAGGTTGAGGCGCTGCTCGAGGACAGGCGGATTCAGATGGAGGAAGCTGAGGTCCGGCATCGGAGGGACCAGGACAAGATCAAAGCCATAACAGAAAAGTGAGTGTGAGAGCATGACCTTGATGTAGTCATGAGAAGAGAGGGAATGATAGAAATGTTATGACTTTCAGTGTGTTGCTTCCTGCAGCAGGCAGCAAAGCAAATTATGCAGCCATCTGGTAGTGTGTGTGGAAGATGAGTACAATAATCTGCTTGTTAAAACTCCTCTCTTGCACTGGAAGAAGAGCACCTCTTTCATTAGATGAGAAGAGTTAGACTCACTTTTAGACCACCTATCTTCTCGCGTGCTTCTTCCAAGTTGCAGTGATGATTGATGAAATTAAGGTAGGCACTAGGAAAGAAGGTAACTCCACTGGGATCCCTTTTTGCAGACTCCATAAGACCCAAAATCTCTTATATGAGAGTACCCGGGACTTTCTCCAGCTCAAGTTTGATGCCAGAGCCAATGAAAAAGCATGGATGGCAGAGAAGGACACTCTGTTGAGGAAACTTAGCAAAGATCTGGATCATCTTGTTTTCAGCACAGAGTCGGGAAAAATAAAGCACAGAGAGCTGAAGAAGATGCTTCAAACAAATGATGGAGCTTCAAAACACCACAGCAGAGAAATAAAGGTTGGTTTTTTTTGTCTTTGGTAGAGGCACTTTAACAGTTTTTGACTAGCAATTTGCAAGCACTTTGGCTTTGGCATAATAGACAGTCACTAGCAACAGTTTCAAAGCTGAATTGGATTGTAACAAAGTTACTCTGTTGTTGGCACTAATCTAAATAAAAAAACCTCTCGTGCTTCAAGATCAGCATAACTTTCAAATTTCAGATAAAATATATAGCTAGGATTTATGGTAGCATGTCACTGTCAGTTTCTGTCATGCCCCCCAAAAAAATCCCTAATTCTATAAGCCATGTGATAAGTGGGGCCAACAGTTTTTAACCTGCTGATTGCCCATGATTCTCTGTTCCTGTAAGTGCTCTGAGCTAATGGTCTTAGACTGCTGTATCTGGCTCTTCCTTGCTGTTGTCAGGGGAAAATGAGTCCTCAGTTGATGTCTTCCAGCTCTTCTCTAGCAGACTGAATTTTTTTCTTTCTCTTCCACTACACTTCCAGTGAGATGCTGGGAGGTCAGAATAAGGAACTGGAAAGTAATGCAGTACTCTGAAATGCAGTACTGGGCAAGCAGCTGTGAAAGGGGTGTTACAGAACTAGTCCAATATTATTTTTAATGAGCGGTCATGCAAAACTGGTAACTTAATTCAAAGGTTTTGGTAATGGGACTGATGATAGAGTATTGTCCTCACATACTTAGGAGCTCTAGTTCCAGTTGTTAATTTTTATTTTCCCGTCACATTGGCAGTGTTATGACACTTGCTGGTCCAGGGCAGGGGAAGTTTTGCAAGCACAGTCTTAATTTTTTCTGTTTCTCCCATGTCCTAGTTACTGCAAGACAAGTTAATGCAGGAAAAACACCTGTCACACATGTACAGAGAGCAGTGTGTCTCCCTGGAAGGGGAGGTGGCTAGGATCTGTGAGGAGAGAGATGCTGGCAAAGAACTCTTTAAGGTAATTAGTCTGTAATCATCTGCTGCCTGTGTGATGATCTTCCAGCATTTATTCTGTGTAGCCTATTGAGCTTTCATCTCCATAGGAACGCTCAGAAAAGATGGGGAAGCGCCTGAAACTGATGACTCAGCGATGTGAAGCTTTGGAAAAACGTCGTAGTATGGAAGTAGAGGGCTTCAAGAATGACATTAAAAGGCTTCAGCAGAAAGTGAAAGATGTAGAGAAGCACATTTATAAGGTAACAGCTAAGCTTTTCTGAGGCAGGCTGTTTTGGGCTTATCCTGTAGAGGTGTAGTCTCAGTATTTAATGTAGTATTCCCCTAGGGTTAACGAAATAATTCCTTTTCTAAATGCTCCTTTAAATATTGGTATCTGACAAAACTTGCCTCCTCTGTATTTTACAAAGCAAAAAAGATTTGTCTTTGTTTATCCATTAGGCATCAGGCTTGCCAGGAATTGTCCTGGCTATATATTAGCTGTGAATGTTTGTTTTCAATCTCAAAAGTTCTTATGTGACACCTGTAGCTTACTTAGCTGTCTCAAAATTGCAAGGCAGTAGTTTGATTCAGAAATTCATCCTGCAAAGAAAATGATTATTTTGTTTGTGAGAGCCATAGTGTTTGGTTCTGTTCCGGTAAGAGGTAGATCATTGTCTTAAGTATTGTGAATATTCTGTTTGTTACCTTAGTATGTCATTTGTGACTTTGCAAAAATTGCTGCAGAAGCAATGGCTGGAAGCTGAAGCTCTTTTCTCTGTAGTAGCTTCCAGATATGTACATGAGCATCAGAACAGCTTAGAGGAAAAGGCACAGCCTTGATGTTGCTTGGAGTTTAGGATGAGACATTTATCTGTAATATGCTTGAGAGGATGATCTTGGCATAGCTTAGACTCTCCTGCAGGAGTCTGGCAGTGGTACTGATTCATTCTTTTCCTGTACTTTTGATGCACAGTTCAACTTATGCAGACTGAATGCATTTATTTTGATTGAAGACTTCAATTTTTTTTCATGGCCTGTTGGTCTTTCAACTTTATTATTTAAGGACTAACAGCAGTATATGAAGGGGGGGGGGAAGTGTGTATGATGCCTTTACTACAAACTTGTATGTTTTAAATCTGTGAATGTGCTCTTCATTGTATTCTTAATGCAGTTAACCACAAGAGGGCAGGGGAACAAAATACTTGCAAGAAGTCTCCAGAGTGATCATTCAATTCTTCTCATCACTTGAGGTCAAAATGACTAGATGACTAAATTTCCTGATTTGCGTATTAAAGTCTTTGACCAAGAGCTACATGATGACACAATAAGAAACTATGACGGGTCAAGAGAATAGAGGGATTTTAGTGCAGCTTCCACTGCTGTGCCCTTGAAAGTGGCTGGGCTGGCATGCTGTCCAGTTGCAGGGTGAGAGGAAATGTCAGCTCTGGCCAGCTTGCCCTCAGGAATTCTGATTATCCAGCAGCCTTGGTTCAGCTCAGTACAGGCCGTGTGGCACTGCCTGAGTCAAGGCGTTGGACGTGAACTGCTCTTGAACCCTGTGCAGTTCAGAGGGCAGCAGGTCAGCCACAGCAGTTAGAACACTTCTAGTTTTCATAGCAAAAGATGTCATCTTGTCTCCTGAGGTACTTAGAACTAGATACAAGTTACTTAAAAATACTTTAACTTGCCCCTTTTTGTGTGTCTCTAAATAATACAGGAACTGGAAAGGAGTCAACAGGCTGAGTCAACATGGTTATATTCTATTAAGATTTCTTCCTTGCCAGTACTATAACATAATGTTCTGGAAGCTTTGTTCTTTATATTTCTTCTATTTTTGTTTCTTTATTTTTGGTTCTAGAGCACCTTTCTGTTGGTGATGTGCATTATCCTAGTGCTATTAACTTACACATCCTCTTTGCCGGCTACAAAGGGTCTCCTTTTCTCTCCCTCACATACTTGGCATAATACTCCCTAAATTGTGTTTTGTTCAGCTTTTTTTTTTTTTTTTTTTAATCTGTTTTTGTTTTTAGGTGGCTTTGAATTTGGGACCAGACCAGGATTTTGCAGTTCTACATGAGGTCCACCAAGGAAACAAACTAACACGTAGAATTCAAGGAGAACTGAAAGACTTAAAAGCAAAAATCTACAGCTTAGAGGATGAACTACGACGCTGCTGAAGCTGAATTATTAGCTGGCATCCTAATTTTAGTAATAAGACACTTCTAGATTTGAATGGTCATATGCAAGAACAACTCCTGCTTGTTTGTTTCCTGGCATCCACTGACAAAAGGTTGAGGAAATCTGCAGTTAATGTCTTAAGTGTACATGAGCCATTCCTAATGTTCCACGTTACATTGCTGTTTGAGCTGAGAGATGGCACCTGATAAAACTGACTTTAAAAGTACATGATGACTGATCCGTCAGGAGTGTGTGTATGACTGCATCTTCATATCTGTGGTAGGGATCAGCATATGCTGTCCTTTGCCTTTATTTGGAGCATATTATAAATCACATACATGCTTAGAATGAAATTGTTAATCATAGAAGGATCTCATTGAAGATCCTGAATTTTGGCTGACATTTTCCTATGTGAGAAGCAGCTTTTAAAATATTTTATATGATGACTGTTTTGATGCACCTCAGGATGTAACTGGATATTCTCACATAGAAAGTCAGTACTAAAATGTCTTACATTTGACTCCTGGACAGGATAACTATTTTTAAATGGCTCCCATTTGCTTGGTTTTAACCTCATTGGAACAAACCTAACTGATCTAATGTGGTGGGAAAAGATAACTCATTATAGAACTCTTCTGCAAGGACGAGCAGCATTTACAGGAGTTCTGAATGCTTGGTGGGGAGAGAGGTACTACACAACTGCAATTCATCTTCTCTCTGCTTCCTCACAGTTTTTTTAACAGAGGAAGCCCGTAATAAAGGGGATCTAGCATCTTCCTTAACCACCATATTAGCTGTCTTTGTAGCTCTAAACAAGGTCCTGGTTATGTGCAGAGAAATCTTGGTCAGCTTTTGCTACAGCAGTTGTTGCTACTGCAGTGTAACAAGCTGGGGTGGAAGAGCAGGTGCCCAGTTGCTACGTGAGCTGTAACTGTAGCTGTGTAATGATTCTCCAGCCCTGTGGTAGTTGTCTTCATACCAGACATCACAAGCCTAGATGAAATCATGACAAGGGTTACAGCATGGCTTCAGCCCAGTTTATAATTGCAGGTACTCATGCTTTTGCTGTAGCATCAGCAAATCTTACCCACCTTGCAGCCTAAGAGCATATCTATAGTGGAGAAGGGATTTCAATGCCTCTGTTTCCTGCTTTACCTTTTTTTACCTTGTTTTGAAATATGCATTATATAGGCAACTAGCACTTCCTTTCCCTTTGAGAAGAACTTAGTGTGTGAAAGCAGGCAATTTCTTTTGGGTGTGGAAGTGGCCATGCAGATCATCATTTAGTGTTTCATAGTTAGATATGGAAAAGATGGATGTTTATGTGCTGTGAAGGTTTGGAAAAGGGAGACTTGCTTTTATAGCATCAGCTAAAGCAATGCAGGAGGGGAAATGCCCTTGAGACATCCATACCCATTTCAGTTGTGTTAACCTTTTTGTGACAAGCTTGCTGTCCCTTTTGGTCCTGTACTGTGGCTTTTATTCTCTATGTGTTCTTGAGGGCAATTGATCACAGACTTCAGTGGGAGTGGCTGACTGTCCCTGGGTGCTCAACTTCACTGCAGCTCGCAAGGGGCTGTTTTAAAGGATGTTGCACTGATCAGTTGAGCTGAAAATGCTGAACTGCTCAGAAACTGGTTCATGAAGAACTCGGGTGCCAATGCTATGTGAACAGGTAAGGAAGGGTGTTTAATGCTATCCATCATTTAGTCTCACTCTCTCTTAACTGGCTGGTACTTTCTTAGAGAAATCAAGCCAATTAGAGTGAGTTCATATGTGAAATACTACTGGTTTGAAGATAAGATATCAATCCTAGCACAGGACCTAAAAGGCTGCTTCTGAAAATTGCTAGATAATGGAGCCTTAGCCACTCATTCAGCAGGATCTGTCTACTTAAATTTAGCTGATGAGAACCTAGCAAAAAGGTCTCTTGAACCTGTAGAATCCTGTTTATCTTCAACTCTTCCGAGCTAAAGAATTGCCTGTGAAATTACATTCTCCTCACTTGAAAGCCATTAAGTGTATCTGGGTAAAGACTTCAAGCTTTGACATTCAGATTTGTAAGACTGGGAGGAAATATTGGGGGAAGAAGGATGTAAATGTTTAATTTCCTGTCTTCCTTACCGATATTCTTTAGACTTCAGAAAGATTGAGCAGAATAAGAAGACAACATTCCTAATATATCTGCTAGTGTATCAAAATCAAAGTGCAGTTTGAACATGACTGTTAATGTCACTAGGCTATGAACACTTCCTATGTGAGGGGGGTGGGAGAGAAATTATGGTATTGTTACTCTGTAAATCCATTTTATTTGGAAGTTTGAATATTTTTCCAAGTGCAGGAAGTGCAAAGTATTGTACATGCTCTTTCTGGGTGACATCACGTGATCATGTGAAAGGTTGCCAAAACAAATGGGGACCTTCATGCCAAGATCTGCTTTAGAGAGCCAAATGCTTCCTACCACTGACAACTACCCTTTAAAATGTCAACAAAGCATTAATGGTATTTTCAAAAGGCTTTCCTGGGAGAAGTGCCACTACCTTAATTACTCCATTTTTTTCCTCCAGTTTTTGGGTAGAAATCAAAAACTAGCATCTACTCCAAAGATTGATTATCTTTTTTGCTAATTGAAGTTAGTAATGTGTGACTTGTATCATTTCAATACAGTTAATGCCAGGTTATGCCAGAATCTGAACGATTTGCAAAATGTCTGCTTCTAAGATTAGAGAGACTACGCTACAGGATTATAGGTTAGTACTGGACAAATGTTCTTATTGTGAGCCAAGATACTAAAATATCTCTTGCATAACTAGGAGAAAAATGAGGAGCAGGGGAAACCTTATTGTTGTGTAGCTTCATTTAAGTAAGGAAGGAGTGCCTACTTTTCAGAAGGAATGTTGAAATATTGGTTAAGGCACAGAACCACAGATGATTCAGAGGAAAAGGTTGTGCAAGAGCTCATTTTGTCTTGCATTAAGAAGACTGATTAATATGTGTCTTTTGAAGACAAAAAAAAAAAACCTACCAAAGGCCTCTCTATCCTAGCAGGGCAATGCTGAGCAGTAACAAGTAGCCTGAACCTGAAGTTACTTAAAAAGGGCATACATTTTTAGCAGGAGGATTGTGCTTTTTTCCCTTATTATAACAAACTAGGTGTGGAGGTAACAAATTCTCCATTTCTATCTTCAAATCAAAAAATTATTTCACCTCTGGAGAAGGTAGCTTGTTTTAATAAGTTTGACCCATTAGAGCTTAATGAATTTTAATGACATGAGCTAACAGGAAGTCATTTAGTGGTTCCTTGTGGCTTCAAACCTGTGATGTATTTATATGCAGTATTTGTTGGAGTTTTTTAGTTTTCATGCAGTTGCTTTCATGCAGGGACATGCTCTGTCAGTTAACCCTGCACAGCAAGGTTGTACAAGGCAAAACAAAACCAAACCAAATTTTAAAAAATCCCTTGTGATCTTCCTCTATCACAATCTGCAGTGATTTGATCTGAAGTGAATTGATGCTGTGACTGCACTCAGGTAGATGAACAGTTCTCACAGGTGTTAGAATAACTCTAATCAGTAATACAGTGTATGCCTGTATGCAGTGGCTATATTGCTTATGTAAATAGGATTATCACTTCAGAAACACAACATTGTGGATGGACTCTCTGGGCAGCTTGATATTCTGGAATTGAAATGTTTCTATGTAGGCCAAGAATTCTTTGATAATCAGACAGTATTTTTGAGTCTAGCTGGGAGCACCATGCCAGTATACTTTGTTCTGGTAGATCTGTTCATACTCATGCAAAGTGATGTTGTTCAGACTTTTAATTAAAGCTCACAAACACATTTAATTTGGTGTACTAGGATGTGTTTGTGCCTGCTCAAACTGCATGGTGCTATTTGTCCCCATTCAAAGTGGTATCATAGGCCATTAGTATATTATGGACATTTTAAGAGTTTTCTTTCTAATTTTTCTGCAATATTTTGCTCTTCTATTTTCCCATTGCTTTAAATTCTAAGAAAATATCCCCCTTCCTCCCTAAAGAGTTTTCCTTAAATGTGCAAGTCTAGCTGAAGAAGAATACACATTTTTTAGCCTGTGGACTGGGATTATGCACCACAGCATTCTAGGGGACAGTGTAGAAAGTGAGTGGTGGGAGCTGCAGTGATTGGGAGCTGCAGTGACTCCTTTTGACTGCTGTCTTCATAAGGTTTTAGACAAAAAGAGCAAAGTTTGGGTTCTTGGGTTGCATCAAAAGTTAAAGACTTTCTGTCCAAAACAGGCCCTCTGAGGTAACCAATATTTAACCCACTGGCAGGAAACATTTCTGCTGTGACTGAAGTATTTAAGAAGAGCATGGTGGACTTCTGGTATTTCCCATTTAGCACCAAGTGAACTATTGGAGAAAGGGCATCTTTGAATATGGGGTAGAGTGGCTTCCCTCAAGTAAGCTCCAGAAATACAGCTTGAAAAACAGCCCTCAACAGGCTGACTGTTTGCTTGCACTCACTACATTGCATATTTTAAGAATTGCGATGCTGTTGGACTGGAGACAGATGTGTAAATACAGATTATTTGGGCTTATTCAGAAAACCTAGAAGGGCTTTTAACACAGAAGTGCTTCAATGTTAAAGCAAGACAATTATTAACTGCACAGGCATGAAGGGATTCAGTCTTGAAATGGGTTTGATTTTAATAAAAAGCTCAGGAGTTACCCTGTCCGGGGTGTGCCGAATGCTCCTGTATTGATTCAGAGATCAAATTGCTTTTCTTTTACTGCAGACATTTATCTCAGAATGGTATCATGTCTAAACCATCCAGTACAACAGTTTTTCCTCTTCAGTCCTGCTTGGGTGTACAGATGTCTACAGGGAATGCTGCTCCTCTTTGTGTTCTGGAATGTCTCTGATAGCATGACTGTGATGCATGTTTGGGACTTCTTGTAAAGTAAGGATGATGAGCACAGTCACTTAAAATATAAACCAAGTATTACTATGTTTCAGACGGGAAGGAAGAAATTAATGCAAGACTAGATTGAAAACATGGATTTCCCAAATTATCAAATACATACATTCATCTTTCATTATGGCAAATATCTAAAGCCTGCAAAGTCTCTTGAAAGTTCTCAGCTTAAAGTATAGAATAACCTTTCTCAGGAAGTGCAAGTGTGTGTCTAGATACCAAGAGACTGTTCTGATGTGCAAAAAGCAATTTAAGTCAATTCCTGGGGCAGGACCTGCAATCAGGAGGTGTTCCTAGAGGCACTGGATGAAGTTCATGTGAAAATGTGTCCTCTTGCCAGCTGAAAAGGAAGGGCAACCATTTCTATGTAACTTTATCTGGACAGTGAGGACTTGAGAGCAATGGAAGGAGTTGTGCAGTGAAAAGACAGAATCATGAATGAGGCCTTCCACCCAGACAGCCAAGATGTAGGAGTCAATGGGATCGTGATCCTGTCAGTCAAAGTCATGGCTGTGTGTACAGCAAAAGGAAATCACAAACCCCAACCAAATGCTGGCAGTGCAATTGTATTGGTAAAATTATGACCATGTTAGCACAACCCATTGATCAGCACCACTTCAGTGGGCAAGGAGGTCCTTTTGCTCATAGGTTGTGAATTGTGGGGCCACCCTGATCCCCTTACAGTGATGTTCAGCTGCAGCATTGACAGGGATTTTTCTGGAATTGCTCCACCAGCAATGCCTTTTAGAGCCCAATCAAATCCTGAGGAGCCAAAAAGAGAAATAATGGGGAACGGTGTCTTCAGAAACTGCCTATTCCTCTTAGAAACACTTCTGCCTTTGAGCCATTTCTGTGAAGAATATTGAGATGAAGTCATTGTTTGTGCTTCAGAGCATAGCTGAGGTCAGGAAGGGGAGTATGGAACCACCAGGGTGGTGGAGTCTTGGGACAGTTGGGTACCTTTGGTGTGGAATTAGTGCTGAAAATTACACAAGAGGACAGAAGGGAAGGAGCAAATGCAGATAATTAAACCTTTGGGGAGTCTAGAGAGAAACAATGTTGGCATGGAGTTAAAAGTGATTTACAGAACAGAGAAATAGTTGTTAGGTAACTAGAAGCAAAAGCATAACCAGAAGAGGCAGAGATGCTCAGAGATGGATGAGCCAGGAGGAACGGGAGATGGGCATTAAGTGCTGCATTGTATCAAAGCTGCTTCTACCACAAGGAAGCATAGGCAAAATAGAAAACAAACAGCAGCTCAGACAAGGCCAAAAAATACTCTAGTTGGCTCCTCTGGCAAAGAGTCTGTTCCTTTGAAGTGGGTATTGAGGGTAGGCTGGGAGGGATGTGTCCTGGAGGCAGCAGCACTGTCCAACATTCCCGGATGGCCCGGCGGGCAGGCAGCAGTGTCAGCCCTGTCAGTCACCTCCACACACCACGGGCCCCATTGCTGCAGCAGCTCCAGCTCACCTGGAACAGCTCAGCTCCTCCTGGCCCTGCAGGGCTGGCCCCAGCACCTGCTGCCATGCTGCACACAGTGAGGATCAGAGAGCTGGGAGTCTGGGCACACACTTGTGTGACTTTGGACGTCTGAGAATTCCAGACTACGAGACTGCTAGTAGACTTGAGATAAAAACAATTGTGAGGTGGTTTTAAACATCACTGCCAGAATCTTATTCCTGGATCTGTTCTTTCTGCAATGAATAAGTGGTCCAAAACAAGTTATTTTAAGTACGGTGCAGAGCTATTCAAGTTTATGACTTCACTTTTTATTACATGTTCAGATTAATTTTGTTCCTTAATACTGTTCTGTTGTAACTATGTTTTAACAGATAGTACCATGCCATAGTCATTTCCTTAAACTTCTTCTCCAGAGACAAGAGCTTTTCTGTATCACAGCACAGTTGTATCAGGAAAAAGTTTGTTTCTTTAGAAGTCGACAATGCTACTGTTAGCCTCTACTTTCAATTTTCCCTTCCCTCCATTTTAGTACAATGTTGGCTAGAGAAAAACCTGATTACTTATTTTAATATGCAACAAAGCACCATTGTTATTTTTCAAGCATAAGGTTGTTCAGTTAAGCAAAGCAGACAACCTTCTGCTAAGAATACATCATTCAATTCTCATTCTTTAAAAGGTAAACAAAGTTTAATTTAGATCTGTATTTGTTACACACTTTTCTTAGCATTTTCTGCTTTCTTTGGAACAAATATAAAAACTTGGTTTATTTCTCTCATGCTGGATAAACCTCAAACCAACACACCACCAAACAACTCTTAACAGTGTCATGCCCTCATGAGAGTCCTGCCGTGTAATGATTACACTGCACGCAGTTTCCCATTTTTAGCTGTGTGGGTACTGGTGGTGTCTGGCTATTGGCCGCTCTTTCTGTTTACTCTGGAGGAGTTCTCCCCCATTATTCTAGCTCAGATGATGGATGGGCATCTGTCACAGGGGATGGGAAGCATTGCATCCTCCAAAGCTGCACACTGGAGCTTGTCCCAGGGAGGCTGAGGAAGTCCAAGGACAGAGCCACTCACCAGGCTCCCCCACCATGGGCTTGTTTCCAGCTTGAGAAACATCTTTGCAGCTCTGCAATGGGCTACAAACCCTCTGAATGTGCTTCCCTGAGCAAGAGAAACCTGCCCAGCACAGAGCTGAAGGGAGATGGCTCTGAAGCCTTTGTGAGGCGTTCATATAAAGGAAACTTCTCATCCCTTGGCCCGTCCCAGTGGTGTGACAGGTGATAGCAGCGTCCCTCAGTGCTGCCTGGATGCTGGCACCGTGCTGATCAGCACCTGATACCTGGGACTACGGATGCTGCTCCAGCTCCCCAGCCCGTGCCGGCGCTCTGCCAGTGCCAGCCTGTCCTTGCTGGGACTCACACCCTGCTCCGTGTCCCTCAATGTCATTTCAAAAGCTTTCAGAACATTTTTAAAGCTAAAGAACAGCAAGTATCCTATTGCACAGTCTCACACTTAAGAAGGCTGCTTCTAAATAGGGGTCTCAAGGAAAAAAAAAAAAAAAAGAGTACCATCATTTCATTAATTTTAAAAGCCAACTTCAGCCTGAGAGTTTCTGTTGATGGTCCCACACAGCACAGAAGCTGCATCTGTGCAGGAGTGGAGCTGTGAAGGAAAACAGTTGCCACCAATGACCCAACACCAACATCACACATTTTTGGAAAGGGGTAACTCTGGACTAGCTCCCCAGCTGGATACACGATGTACATCCCAGATGTTATCTCCCATTTTCCTTCACTGAGGAGGAATCCAGTTTGCAGCTTCCAAGACAGCTTGGTGATGTGAACAAAACCAAAGCACAGGAAGGACTCTGAGAAGTCACTACAAAAGTGGGCTTGAGACATACAATGAAGCAGCAATTTCACCCGGGGAAAGTCCTGGTCTTCCTGTAAGCCTCTGACATCCTCCCGCCGAGGGGTCTGACGATGTAAGATCGCATCTGCTCGGCTGTTTCAGAAAGCAGGTCTGGAGGCTTCGCCGGCCCTCTTCCTCCTCACCGATCAATGCGCTTCCAAGTACGTACACCTGTTGCACCAGGTGAAAGACACGTTAAAATGGATTCAGCTGTGTGTAGTAACACCGAATTCGAAAGGTCCCCTCTCGTTCTCCTTCCCTCTCGGCAGAGGAGTTACCATCTCCCGTCCCCTCACCGGGGATGCACCGACGCTCGTGCTGGCGCGGAGCGGCTGGGAGGGGGTTGCGGAGCTTCCTCCACGCTGAGGCGGCTTTCTGTGCCGGGGCAGGCAGCGCGGCCGGGGTGGCCCCGCGGGGCGGGGGCAGGTGCAGGGGGCGGCGGAGCGGAGCGGGCCCGGAGCCGCGGCGGGGGNACACCCCGCGGTCCTCGGGAACCCTGCGGTGCCCCCTGTCCCGGCCGGCGGGGACCGCGGTGGGAGCGGGGCTTTGGGCACCGGGGGTTCCCTTTCCTGCCTCCGGCCTGCCGGCTCTCAGCCCCTCTCTGCCGGGAGACCTACCCAGATCTGACCGTGCTGCAACTCTAGAGCCCGGAGCCACGGCTTTGAGATGTCTCTCGTTCTTGGTGCCCCGCTGCGAACCCGGGAGGCGGCAGAGATGCTTTGAATGCGGCTTTGATGCGAGAGGAGTGTATGCAGAGCGGCAGGGAATGCATACCCTGGAGAGGCGCACCGCCCGCCCGCTGCCGGGCTGGCTTTGTGCGGACTTCGGGCGCTACAGCGGGGCTCAGGCAAAGCGCACTGAGCTGCGCTGCTTTTTTCTGAAGTAGAGGAAAAGTCTCTCAGTGTCGGGTGGCTTTTTACGCTTCTCTTTTTTGAGTTACAAAAAAGTTTCAATGGCTCACGGCTTTGTAAAAGGCTGTGATGTTGCTGCTGGTTTTTAAACAATATCAGTACTTGGTACTAGTCTAATTTGAAAGTATGTTTTCAACTACATGTTAGTATTTATTGTTCCAGCAGAGTAACAGATCTGATTTCTTTGGCTAGGATAAATCCTCTAGTAAGAATCCTCTTTTTATGCCTGGCAAAATGAGAAGATGAATTGTCCTACGAGTCCACTTTGCATTACGTCTTTCATGCAATCTCACCGTGCCTTTTCCTGTAGGTCACTTCGGCAAAACCCCACCAAAAACGCTTAGAGAAGATTTGTACAGGTGGGCAGAGGGCTTGTGTAGAAGCAAGGGAGAAAACAACTGAGAAGTGTCTAGAATAATGGTTTTGAGGAGAGAGGGGCTGAGTCAGGTGTTTGGAGTTGTACAGCTGATGGTCCTTTCACTGCCAGCAATGCAAAGGGAGAAGGGGGGGTGGGAGAAATGGGCTGGGAGAGTGGGGACAGCAGAGATGTACAGGAGAAAACAACTTTGAGTGAATTGGGTTCTTCCTCTTTGCTTTAAGACAGGGTTATTTTTACATCTCTGTTATAAAAGTCATTCTGTTTGAAGACTGAAACTGGAAACAGTGAGATGACCACAGTTACTACCAACTAAAACAGAACATGCACAAAATAATTGCATTATATTCAAGTCCAATTATATAAAATTCCAGGTTCTCCCAAATCCTCCAGAGACATTGCTGCTCGTTGCAAACAGAAGGTATTTAAATGCTGCTGGAAAGGGTGGGAGGGTAAAATCCTCTGGCAGGCAGTTCCTCACGGCACAGCATCCCAGAGGGCTGTGGTCACACTGGGCACTTGGTGTCGTGTTTTCTTGGCCTTGCAGCCAGAACCCTGGAACCTGCTAACAGGAGGAAGGTTAATCTGTGACCTTCCCCACCCTTCCTCTTGCCCTACTACCTCTAAAAGCCTGTTTTGTTTTAAGAGAAATCAGAAATCTGAGCGGAAGATAAACAGAATTTGTTTTCTTTTGGCTGCTAAAACTAAGTAATGTTTTATTCTCTGGGGACAGGGACGGCTGTGTTTGTGACTCCATGTGGTGACACTTTCCAGGATCCTGGGAAGCTGGTGTGGGGAGAGTGACCCTGCAGGCAATTAATAGTTTTCTTCTTGTTCCTGCATTGTTTTCTGTTGCATGTCCCAGGTGGGAGCTCTATTGTAAGTCACTCCTGGGATCGACCAAGAGCTGCCACCTCAACTCAGCTGATGCAACACTCTCCCCAGTTATTAATGATAAAATATAAAAGCTCTTTATTGGGCCATTTCTCTAGGCACAAGGCTAAAAGGCTCCTCCATTTGGGCCAGAAAGATGAAAAGCTGCTGGGCTTGAAAGAGCTACAGGAGATCACTGTTTCCATCTCCTGTGTCTGTAGTGGAGTTTCTTCTTGCCCCTTTAAAAGGCATTGTAATCCAGCTGGTGTATGGAAAGCCAAGTATGTTTTTCTCTTTCCAAAGAAGTGATTCCTCCTCTTGCAAAGCTGTAAGGGCTCAGAGAAAATATTACTTTTCCTCTCAGCCATGCATGAGATGGAGCACAAGCCCCTCCATCCCTGCTCTCAAGTCTCCAGGTGTGGTGAATCCTCCTGAGCTTTATGCTCCTCTCCTCCTCCTGCCCCCCAGATCAGTGTGTGGTAGGGAGGGCAGATGCCCAGGGCTGGGTGGTTGAGTAAGTGATGCTTAAAAATTGAGGCCCTGACTGTTTTCTCTTGAGGTATTTGCAGCTCTGCAACGAAGTCAAGCATATAGAATAGTTTGGATAAAAGTGAATGAGTCTAGGAGAATATCCTGTAATCATCAGTATCTACTGGCTTTTGTGATGTTCATCACCATGTGCTGGGAGAGTCTCTGGCATGAGGTAAACTTCGCTGTAATGTTAAAGTCAAAGGTTGAGGGACCAGCCTGAGGGGCAGGACTCGTGCCTGGTGTACACCATGCCTTGGGATTTCTGTGTGCCAAAGCTGATCTGGAAAGTTGAGCTTTCAGGGAGGTTGGGATGGGCTGGACAGGCCCAGAGGATAGTATGGGCTTTTGTGAGAGAGGGCTTTCCTTTGAAGGTGATGCTGAAATGAGTAGTTGGTCAAGGACAGAAAACTTGGTTTTTTTTCTTGTATTGTGAGTGTATTCAGGTGATATTCCTACATATTCTTCCCAGGGAGCCTTGTTGGCTGGGCTGTTTGCTCATGGGTAGGAGGGTGTTTCTGTTGTTGTGGGGTTTCCCTTTTTTTTTTTTTTTTTTTTTTTTTTTTTTTTTTTTTTTTTTTTTTCTTGTTTTTTTTTTTTTTTTTTTTTTTTTTTTAATTTAATTGAGCACGTTTGTCTGGTTTGCTGCCCAATAGGTGTTTATAGGAATCCTAAACATGTTGACACCTGAGTGAAGAGAAACAAGCAGGCTGCTGTGAGCTGAAGATGGGCACACTCTCCTCACACGAAGTGTGGCCTGTTGTCATCCAAAACAAGTTGTAACAGGCAGGACACTGCCTGCCTGCCAGGAAGGCCAGGGAACTGGAGACAGGCTGTTTACTGCTGCTGCTGACAGGCACTAACCTCTCAGGAGTGGGCTCTCCACCAGGAATGTTTTTCTCAGCTTTATGAGCTGCTACACTGCACACTTTGCTCCTGCTGGAGATGGGGAAACTTTATTATTTCAAGGGTGAATGAGGTGTTGGGGAGGGAGAAAACACAGAGCAAGTCCTGCATCCTGCCTTTACTGCAGTTGGCTTGGCAGCAGGGATGGAAGGGACAAGGGCAGGGGAGAGCTCTTCCCTCTGGGAAACCCCTCTTCCCAAAATACTGCCACTTCCCAGAGCTGCTGCAGTGCTGTTTGGATGGAAAAGGTGGTGGGTCTGACAATTCCTCCTGCTCCCTCTGTTTTTCTCCTCTGTGCCCAGCAGTGCCTTGTCTTGCTCACCTGTACAGAAAGGTGTTCCTGAGGGAGTGAGTCAGTGGGTTGTGTTTGCAGGCAGGATGTGCAGCAATCCCGCTTTGCTCTGGAATCTTGTGTCAACATAGTAAAAACAGCCCCATCCCTGAAGAAACCTGGAGGTGAGGTCATTCCCAGCCATTCTGTGCAGAATCTGTTTTTTCTGCTGCAGAGACCATGATATTTCAGGAGCCTATAAACCATTTGCACTGATTTTTTTGTTTTTTTTTACTGCAGGTGTGTGTGTCACACTGAGCCAGGTGCAAGGAGGGTGTTCAGGGTTAGGGTAGAATCCTGGGAGGTGCAGCTTGTAGGAACAAGGAGTTGGGGCCCCCTTTTTTACCCTGCCTTTCCCAACTGCTTCAACCTACTCCTGTTCCTCCACATTTTATTGTTGTGAGTAAAAGACACTGGGAGTGTGGTATCTTCCTGTCTTGGATTGTGTTAGTGGTTTGTGTCTCACTTAGGTGTTCAGACTGCTGCTTTTCTAACTCAGGAGTGCACACTCCCACTCTGAAGTGGAAAAGAGGAGGGTTCAGAAGGAACCGTGGAAATGTGCAAAGAAAGAAGTCCTCATGGCAAACTTCTAACTCCCCAGTGTGTACATCTGCAGTATCCCCTTGCTTTCCCAGAGCACTGGCTTCTCAGTGTGCCTGCACACGTGAGCTCTAAGCTTCAGGCATCCAGGCCACTGACATGCAGGGCAGGGATGGATGTGGATGGACAGGGGCATGTGTCTGTGTCAGAAGAGTATCTGCCAGAAAGGTGAAGGTGGACAGTCCATCTCATGCGTCAAGTGCCTCCTCTGGCCTGGGTGCACAGGAGGAGCACACCTACACCTGCAGGTTCATTCATGCTCAGGGGCTGCCTCTTGCAATCCCTCACAGGCAAGCTGGCCTGCCTGGGCACGCAGGGTGTCCTTCTGTCCTTCTCCTGCAGAGCTAATTGCCCCCAAGGTTCCTCAGTGCACCTGCAGAGAAATGGGCCCACCTGGTGTCTGAGGTGTGTGTTTCCTCTCTGTGCAAGATGCTAACCCAGGTATCCCCCTCAAAGCCCGTCCTGACTGAGGGGAATGTCTGTCTTTCCAGCATCCCCAGGCCCACGAGCACTGCACAGCTGCTCTCCCAGGCTCCAGGGGACAGCCCAGGGTCACAGGGGCGTGGATCCCCCTGCAGCTTGCTTGGTGGGGTTCACTGATGCAGCAGGTGGGGCAGCCAGACCTCAGGCTGGCTGTGCATGCTTGTCCTGGGCCAGTGCATCCCTGCACTGCTGCTGGGGCACGTGCTGCAGGCAGGTTCTGAGCCTGCTGCTTTTGCACTACTTGACTTGAAGTCAGGTGGGTGTTTGTTTCCTTGGAACTTGGCCTGCAGTTTGTCTGGCCTCAGCAGATCCCCAAAGAATTTGCCAAATGACATGTTAACTTTATAAATAAGCTCTTGTGTCATCTCCTCATGTACTGGTGTTAACTCTGACAGTCATGTAGTGGTGTGCCAAAGCAGCGTGTGTTCTGTACACACCTTCCTGTGTGAGCTGGACTGGATCAGGTAACTGGGATCTCAGAGGGCTGCCCTCCTGTGCCTGCCCCCCACACCACGGGGTGGGCAGAGCCATGGTTCTGTCTTCTGGAGATTGTGTCTGTGTGCTGCAGTAACAGAGAGGCTCTGCCCTCTCTCCCCTGCAGCTTCAGGCAGATGTGAGGGAAGAGGGACATCATCCTTCATCTGGTGGTTTGCAGTTACTGACATCTGCAGGATGGAAAAAGGCAGGATGCTCTCCTGAGGACAGAGACTGCCTTGTAGGTTCTCCAGCTGGGAGTGGAGTAATGATGGGGTTCTTCCCCCAGTGCTTACAGTGCAGCCTCAGGAATTTATATATTTTGTTGAGTTTCCCTTTCCTATTTGTTCTCTCTCTGCACTGATATTGCCTCTTACAGTCACTTCTCAATTCCATTGCTTTTTTTAGGCTTGCAGTAATAGCTGAGAAGGACTTTCCAGAAAAGGAAATAAGCTGGTTTATTTATATATGGTATGAGAGTTCAGAAAGGCCCATGTGCCTTGGGTGGAAACAGTTGTGAATCTGGGCCTTGGATACTCACCCTTTTCATGGTGTCAGAAATTCATAGCCTGTGTGTGCCATGAGCTGAGCCAAAGTACACTGGGATCTTGACCAGAGCTGCTCTGTATTTCTCTTTTTCTGAGAAGACTTTCCCATGCCAAAGTGCAAAGGCCTTGATGTTCCTGATCTGGAGAGAGTTCCTGATGCTTTGAGATGCTTAGATGGTCTGGGATTATGCTGCCATTAAGTTCTCCTAAGACATCACGGAAAAATAATTTGTGTTGCCATAAATAACTTAAATCAACTATACAGAATAATAATATTCAAGTAGTCAGTATTTAAGATGTTGAATCATTTCAGACAATCCAAAGCTTGTTGGGTGGACTTGAGTCCCCTTGAAGCATCAGTGCCCCTCAAAAGATCACTGGTTCTGATTTTATAATTTCCAAAGGCTTGGTTATTTCAGCATTCTCTATTTCCCATTTCAGTTGGCATGGGTTTTTTTTTCCCCAACTTCTAAAGGAAAGGGATTAAGCTGCCACAGATTATTTTTCAGTGCATGTCTGAACCCCTTACATGGCAAAATTGTCACACCTGGGGCTATTTTTCCTTTTCTGTGTTACTGTTTTCCATCAGACACAAATGGTAAGTCCTTTGCATCATCCCTGGGACTTTCCTTTCTTACTCCAGTGACCTTGATGTTCCTTTCTGACAGTTCAAATATTCTTGGGTTGTTTGGTTTTTTACCAGTTGGAAATTGACAGCCAGTGCTGGTCA
The DNA here is from genome assembly GCA_013400275.1 of Rhadina sibilatrix. Classification (NCBI taxonomy): domain Eukaryota; kingdom Metazoa; phylum Chordata; class Aves; order Passeriformes; family Phylloscopidae; genus Rhadina; species Rhadina sibilatrix. The sequence goes on from VWYO01018507.1 coordinate 393,655, forward strand.
GTAATATAATATCCCTGAAGGCAGATCAGAGGCTTGACTGTAACAGGCATGCGTCATCTTTTTGCTTCCTTTTCCTCATACCTTCTGAATTGTGAGCGTTGGGAACCAGTAGCCTTGCGTGGCAGCCTGTGTTTCACTGAACTATGTGAATTCAGACTCCCTGAACAGCAGTTCATTGTCACATACTGTTGTATTCCATTTACCAGTAAAAGTATTTGATCTGTGTCATCACCTGTGATGGCCACAGAATTGCCCAGCAGAGCTCTCTTGGAGTGGGGATAACCTGCATTTATGATGAGTGTATTTTTTCCTGCCATTCCAGAGAAGTCTTTCTGCCTTCCTTGAAGAGGCTGCTTATTTATTTCCATGTCATTAGCATGGGCTTTGGCCAATATATTTGGAGTTGGCAACTCCGACAGCTTCCTGCGTGCTGCCGCTGGTTTGAGCCGAGTTCAGACCTCTGCAGCCCTTCTGGTAAATACTTCACTTCCTAAATTAGTTTTATTTATATTTCGTAATGCAATTTTCTGTAAAATGGCAGGAGTCATGTCTGAGTGCTGTTAACCCCATCTGAGCTGCAGAGCAAAGTTTGTAGTGGGCTGAGAATATCCTGTCCAGAGCACCCTGTGCTGACAGCCTGCATTGCCTGCTGCAGCAGCTCACTCTGCAGAAGCTGCCTCGGTCCATGTTTTGTTGTAAGCTGGCCAGTTGGGAGTGTTTTGTTTGTTTTCCATCAAAAATGCAAAATAAACCAACAATCTGCCAAAACCCAGTTTTCCCATCGAACCTGACTGAACCATAATTTCCAGAGGCATACCTTGGTAATAATTGTCTGCCTTACAGAAGGAGTAAATAGCAATTGCAAAATGAGACTTCTCCCATGTCTTGGAAACATCAGTGCCTGCCCATGTCAGAGTAAATCCTGTGACCAGCAGTTCTGCCCCACAGTCTGTCCTCTCATACCAATGGGAGGGAGTAGTACGTTGCATCTGCTTGGAAATTCAAAATAACAACCAAGCCAAGGGGTTAAGAACAAAGCCATTATTAAGTTCTTTCCCAGCTCCTGTGTTCCTTCTTTTTCTTGTTAGGGGAACAACAACAACAAGAAGGCAGTGAGAAGATTTGTTTTTAAATCTGGAGTAGAGCAAGGGTGAACTTGAAGAGGAAGGAAAGGCAGCCAGATCCCGCCCTGTGAGCTCCCTGTGTGGGACTCCTGTTGTGCCAGCACTGTGGGCAGGGGGGCTGAGCCTCATCCCCTGCCCTCCCTCAGGGTGCCCCAGGCCCTGCTGCTGAGCATCTGCAGGAGCTGCACCAGGGGTCCCAAAGGACCAATTCCCCCTCCTGCTCCCCAGAGCAGTGCAGGCAGCAGAATGGTGTGACCCCCTTAGCCCCTCAGCCTCTCCCTTCTCTCACTGTGGGTCATCCTTCATGCCACAGGTGTCCCAAGTTCCCCGGCAGCCATCCTTGGCCTGTGCAGTGCCTGATGCTGTGAGCCACTGCTGCTCTGGGCCCTGCAGCCACAGGGACTGTGCCTGCTGACCCCCAGCTCCCTGAGCTTTGAGGCCCTCAGGGTCCAGGGGTGTGCAGAACAGAGGGGCCCCACAGCAGCAAGGCAGGTGGTTGCTCAGGTTCTGTGGGAAGGCAGATGGTAGCAGTCAGCCATGTGGTAGTGATGTAAACATCTGCATGGACCTAAATTCACATGGGTTCTAGAAAGATTTTCAGTGCTAAACACAGCCTGAACGGTGCTTTGTGGAAAAAGGTGTTGCCAGGTTGATGCTTGGCTTGTCTCCACATGCTGGCTGGACCTCCAGCTGTAGGCACCTCCAGCCCCAGAAGTGGTTTGGTACTGGCCATCATTCTCCTCTCCCCTCTCAGGCAGGGGCAAACCCTCTTTACACAGAGATTTAATTCTTCAGGACCTAAGCAGTCGGCTTTGTGGGATGAGGAGCAGGGCAGAGCTTGTTTCATCGCCTTTTTTTGTCTTGTGCCTTGGCTGCTCTGTCTCTGTCACCAATTCCCAGGGCCATTCCTGCTCCTGCTCCTTTTCAGCTGCTTCCTCAGTCAGGAAGGGCTCTGTAAGTTGCCGGAGTTGAAGGACAGTTGTACTACTCCGTGTTGTGCTATGTTGGGAGCTTATTTATACTTGAAAAGATGGATTCTAATCCTGTCTCTGCTGTTTTGGTTACTTCTTCTTCAGGGAATTGCACACACTTTGTGAGACCAGGCTTGACAGAATTTAACCTTGGTAATGGGTGTTTTCCTTTTCCATGGAATTACTGGCTGTGGGTGATGATCTGTGTTTCCTTGTTCGTGTCGCTCACCTGCTCCAGTGGTGGAGCTAAGGCTGTCAGCATGGAGCCTGAATTTAATTTGCTTTTTCTGCCAGTGCCTTTCATCCCCCGGCGGTGTCTGTGCTGCTGGCACGGTGCTGCTCGCCTGCACCTCTCTGCGGCTGATAAAAGCCTCCCGGTTTCTGGTTCCTTTGGCTGTCCCCGAGCCCCCATCGCTGCTGCTGCTGCTGGCACAGCTGGGCTCGCCCCGGAGCTGCTGCCCTTCCTTCCCCCGGGCCGGGCGGGAAGGTGCTCTGCTCTGAACTCCGGCTGCACCCTGCCTGGCTCTGGCCAGTATTATTTCAGTTTGCTGCACAGTCTGATCGCTGTCTGCATTCCAGCAGCCCCAGCCACGCGGCTGAGTTCCTTTGCTTTGCAAACTGTAATAGCTCTGCCAATTAACTCTGGGGCTTCCGGTACTCTTTCTTGAGTGCTTTTTCCCAAAACTCCATGCTTCCCAAAAGGCATGACTAGTTGGGGTTTTTTTTCCTGTTTTTTATTTTTATTCTTCGTAAATTTTGTTTTCACCTTTCTCTTCTGACTCTTTGTTTGAATTCCATACACAACATGGGCAGATCAAGGAGGCTTTGAAAGAAGCATTTTAGCAAGCTCATCTGCAGCTCGTGCAGACGTAGGGGAAGAAAGAAAAGTGGAAGGTAAAAGCAGCAGCAAAAGAAGCATTTGCAAGTACAGATGACAGAAATTATTTAACAAAAGTTAGGAGTGGCCAAAAATGGGAGGCAGTGAGATGAGTGTCAGAGCGGAGTGAGCCACTAAAATACTGTAATGTGGAAGGAACTGAGAGCTAGATTAGAAACAAATACTTGGGATTTCAGTGAGGAGAGAGGCTGGAACAGAGATCAAAAAGAGAGATGTAGAAAGAGGAGGGCACAGAGTAAACCACTGTTTTAGGTTTAAAAGAGGTGGAGGAAAATACAGGGATAAAAGCTACAGAAGCTTGTAGGGATCATAAGCAGCTCCAACAGAGTGGTTAAGAATGTATTTGGTGTCATAAGGGTGTTTGGTGCCTTGAAAATCAGTACCTTGATGGCTCGTTTCCTGTGGTCAGTGTCTACTGGGACACCTGGCTCCCCTGGGTGTGCCCGGTGTGCAGATGCTGCTCCGGACTGGCACAGCAGGGACTGCAGGGTTGCAGACTGGCAGGGAAGGCATCCCCTGCCTGGGCAGCGATTCTGGCTGGGCAGCACCCTGGAGGAGGGACCACTGTGGGAGAGAGGCAGTGCAGGTTCTGCCACGAGCAGCCTTTGCTGAGTGATGCTTGTTCAGCACGGCTCGCTGGCATCCAGGGTGCACCAGCCCCAGGAGTGTCCCCGAGCGTGTAAAACTCGGGATGCTGTTGCAGGTTTGCAGCCTCAGCTGTTCCCCTGGGCGGGACGAGAGCCCTGAGAGCGCTGCCTGGCTCCGGGAGCAGATCCCCGGGAGCTGCAGTCTGCCCTTGCCCCGTCTCATCTCTCAGCGCTGGGGAGGGATTTCCTGCAGCCCTGCAGCCCCTGTGCTGCCTTCTCGTGCTCCCTGTGCTCCCCCGGGGTGCCCAGCCCTCCCGGAGCTGTGCCGCTCCTGCAGGGCCCCGGGCTAAGACTAGCGAGGAGCTCTTCTCTTGCCAAGTGCTGTGTGTGACCGGGCTGGGCTGGCCGGGAGAGAGGAGAAGGCTCTGCAATCTCTGCAGGCAGAGCACCCTGCAGGCCGGGGGTGCCTTGCCCTGGGTGCTGAAGCAGTTGGGAGAACAGGGTATTGCTGGGACAGTCCTGGGACATGGTGGGAAATCCTGATCCTTGGAGCTCTGCTTCCTTCCTGTTCTCCCCTGGAATATCACATAAACAGCTGGGGAGGCCAGCTCCTGCTCCTGGGCACCTTCAGAGCTTCAGGCGTGTCCTCGCTCGTGGAGGGGTTTCCTGGGCAGATGAGGGGTTTGGCTGCCCTAAGAAAATTGGTGTGTGTTCACCACTGCCACCCTGCCAGAACACACTGCTAGAGAATTCACTGGCCCAGGCAGCTGCCCATCCTAAATGAGAGCTTGTCTGCTCTTGATTACAGGGTGGCCTGCAGGAGAGGCTGTGGTCTGGTGGTCAAAGTACAGATTTGGGTGGACAGGGACTTAGGCCAGCCCTGTCTGTGCTGCTGAACAGCCAAGGCTTCAGAACAAGCTGCTTCGACCTCCCGTGCCTCAGTCAGGCTCTGTGTCAAAGGTGTCAGTGACAACTGTTATTTATTCTTTTAAAATCCTTATGTCCATGAGTGGAAAAGCATTCACTGGACTCCAGATGGGTTCACTGCAAGGCTAGAGCCTGTTTCATTATTCTGCTGGACCCAGCCTGCTCTGCTGGAACAGCCCTGCTAGTTTGGCTTCCCCAGGTGTGCTGCCACCCTGCCTTCTGTCAGCCAACTCTGCTATTGTGTGTAAAGCAGGAGCAGGAACTTCTCTGGGCCCCCAAAGCACAGATCTCACCTCTGACCTTTCCCATTCATTGCACTTGCCTGAACTGCACAGCCCGGGGCAAAAAAAGGGTGGAAGAATGCAGCTGAGGTGAGGACTTGGTCTTTAAAGTCTGTTCCTTTTCCCAAGGCCCTTGGCAGAGCTGTCTGCAGCACAATGGCAAAGTGTGACCCCTGCAGGGAGAGTGACCCAGGGGTTTGCACCTTCCTGGTCCTGACAGCTCTGGAGGAGGTGTCTGAGGGACACCGTGGCTGTGGTGGGGCAGAGGGAGCACCCTTGACAGCCTGATGGAGGTCAGAGTAGATGTTAACATGGTTTGCATTGGGAATTGGGGTTACCTGCAATAGCTGGCAGGCACTGCTTTCTAGGGAAACCTGGGCAAGCTGCAGGAAGAAGAAAAGAAAAGAGGAAGGCATGTTCACAGCCTGTCTGAGGACTGTTCCTGCCAAAAGCAATGTGAAATTCCCCTTTTCCTGCAAATAGCAGAGAAATGGGAGCAGCTGGGATAGCTGCACTAGCTGTGTCTTCTGTTGGCTTCCCAGGCAACTTGGGCAGTGCCTGTCTGTGTGTGGAGGTGTGTACAGACCTCGTGCGTGCCAGCCCTCCATGGCTTTGGATGGACGGGGAAGAGAGGGAGCTGCAGGGATGTGGGACTGGCAGGCTCCCCCCTTGCTCCTGCCTCAGCTTCAGAAACAGGTGCCTCCCTCCTCTGTGGTTTCATGCTGAAGTAAAGGAAACAAAGCTGTCAAGTGGGTCTCTGGCTTCCCTTTCCCTTCCCTGCCAGGGGTGAAGTGAGGACTGTCTGTGTGAAGGACATCAAGGTACTTTTAGCATGGGTGAAGAAAGACAAAGTATAAAATACATGGGCAAATATGCCTCCTACAGCTGCAAGAAGACCTGCTGGGGCTACTGTTTTTGCTGGAAAGATTTATTTGCCTGAAACCTAGCCAGGTGAAGAAAGCACCACTTTCTTTCACCACAGGCCAGGGGAGAAGGTGGCTGTGTCTTGCTCTTCCCCCTCACACAAATCTGGCAAGCAGAGGATTTTTTTCCTGGTGCTGGCCCCCCATACTCCTGGCAGCTCCTGGCTGTGTGCTCGCAGTGGGAGTGCAGGGGGCTGGGGATGGGGCCATCCTGTGGGGCAGTGGCACTGCTGGGCTGGGGGCTTGAGGTATTTGTGTCACTTCAGCTCACAAGCCTGAGAGGATGGACTTCCCTTTTCCTAGATGAGTCCTTTCTGTGATGGAAAAGTGGCTTTTTCCTTGCTGGTAGCAATGAGAGGGACCTCCTTGCCCTTAGTGATCATCATTTACTGAGAAGTGGCTAAAGTGCTTCTTCCAAGTTCCCTTCCCCTTGCTGAGCTCTGCTCTGATGCTGACTGCTGGCAAAGTACAAATTTCTCCCCAGCCAGCCACTTGCAATGGCCTGCCTTTGCAATGGCCTGCCTTTGCTGTCTGGGGCTGCCCAGGAGGAGCCTGTGTTCAGCTGTGGCAGCCAGGCTGGCCCTGCAGGGCTGCTGGGAAGATGCTCCATGACAGAGGAGCTTTGGGCACTGGGGGCTCCCCCTGCTCTGGGGAGGGCGATGGGAAGGGACTGGTGCTTCCCTGAAGCTGGAACAGGGCACTGCCAGCACTTGGGCCACTGAAGGAGGGCTGGAGTAGGACCTGGACCCTATGTCCCTGTGCCAAATTCAGCTCTGCACCCAGTTTGTTTGAAATCCACCATTGCAATATTTTGCTCCTCCCCTCTGGGCAGCTGGGCATTTGCAAGGTCTGCAGAGATCCCTGCTCAAAGTTAAGCTGCTAAAATTCACAGGGATGCCTTTCCTGGGCTCAGCAGGTCCCAAGACTGTTTACAGTTCTCATCTCAGACCCTGAGACTGGAGAGCTTCCAGTGGGTGACCTGCTGCTCTTTCCTGGGGTGGCTCATTGGCAGGCTGAGCAGGACCCACCCCTGTATCTCCTGCTGTTAGATCTGGTGTATTTCTCTAGGTGCTGAGTGAAATGAAAAGGCAGCTTAAGGCTTCAGTCACTGGAAAGCTTTTTTGGAAGAGTGGAGCTTGGCTGAGGGTGGAAGCCCCCAGGAGGACAGCTTAGGTGTTGGATACTGGGCTGGTTCTCAAATCAGGCAGTGCTTGAGGGGGGATTCTAGCACAGCAAGCATATGCAAGCTGAAAATAAAAAAATAACCAAGAAAAAAGAGAATGAGAGGAAGTGCTGATAGTGGGGAGCAAAGCATTGGAGCCACCATTGTGCTCGTAGCAAACAGGACAGCCCTTGTCCAGTCCTGGCCACCTTGGCTGGACAAGGCAGAGGTATGAGGCCTTAGTGATTTTCTCATCAATGTGGTAGATCCATTTGTGCAGTTGGAGGCACAGAAGTTATCATTTTCCCTTAATGCTTTCATATTGTACCAGCTCTGTCTGTTGTGGGTGCTTGGGACTTGTCATTTCACTATGTAGCTTAAATGAAACCTTACAATTCCCTGTGTGAATTTCTTTGTAAATAACCTGGATTTTTAAAATTACTGTTGTTACTTAAAGCAGATATGATGGTGCTGTCTGGGTCCATAGCTTTGTAAAGAAATAACCGTAATTTTATTCTCTGTAGGTGTGTGTATCTCAAGTTCTGAAGGCATGTTCTACTTGTCGAGGGTCTCTGTGTGTTCTAAGCACTACAAAAGGAGCACAGCGTTCAAAAACTCAGGAACCAGCAATTGAATCTCCCAAGAAATCAAAGGCCTAACCTAATTTTGCATTGTGCCCCAAGTAGCCACCTGGTAGCACCTTCTTAGTGCCTGTGCTCCAAAGGCACCTGTGTTCCTTCTGTTTGCTGTGCACATCTAATCAAACCTGTTTGTTCCAGGTTAAGAACTGTTGTTTTCCATCAGAGGAACTGCAGCACCTGTACTTCATTTTGAGCTGCTTCAGGTGGCCATTTCAGGTGGGAGTTGGATGCTGAGCTCTGCTGCTGGGGCAGTTTGACATGCACTTCACTGGACAGGGTGGTCTGTGTGGAGCTGATCTGTAATGAACATCCAGTTGCAGCTCTTCTGTCTCCACTCTGAAGCAGAGGAGGCCACAGTGTGGAGATGAGGTGAGGGGTTTGGCAGCTCAGCACTGTGCTGCTGCTCTGGAACAACATGCTGACAGTGCTCGGTGAGTTCTTTTATAGACCAGAGCATATCTCCAACACCAGCTTTGCCATTCTGCATAAATGCCTTGCAGGCTGCAGTGGTTTCCTTTGTGTGGGGCCAGGGTGTGGGAGGCTTCATTACACTCTGCCCTGATGTTCTAAGATTACAGTTAATGTTAAGAGGCAGCCTGGGATGCATGGGATCAGTCTTGGATGCAGCCTTGAAACATGATGAGTGCTAGAGGCTGTCTTCTGCATTTGCTGTCCACCAGAGGAGCAAGTGCTTTCAGGCACTTTCTCTCCAGTGTTGGTCCCTTGCTGCTGTGGGGTTTCTCTTGTTGCCCTCCCTGGTGATGGCCAGGGATCCTGTCTGTGTGGGGTGCTCGTGCAGTGAAGGCACCAGGGGTGAGAGACTTCAGGAGACAGACAGTACGTGCCTGTTACGTGCTGCTGTTTCCCAGGTAAAGCTGTCCCAAGGCCGCACTGCACATTTGTAGGCACGTCACAGGCATGTGCTGCAGTTCCTGTGCCAGCTCCCTGCCCAGGGGAAGTCGGCAGCACCTGGATAACCCCACCTGTGCATCAGTGATTGCAGCACTTGTTCACTCCTTCATGTTGTTGCACCGGTTTCCCCCTCCTCCCTCCTTCCACACCCAAAGCCCCGCGTCGCTCCGCTCCTCCCTGCACAACATCTCTCCTCCTGCCAAAAGGCATTCCTTCATCTCTGAGGCTGTCCACCCACCTCATCTCCCAGCTCCAGGTTCCTCCCTGTGCTCTCTGGGCGTGTGGATGGTGCTCCCCACACGTTCCCTCCTCTGCACACATACCTGTCCACCCCAGCGTGCGAGTACCTGCTTGTTGCTGACCTCGCCTACTTAGTGCTGTTTCACTGTGTTCCCCTGAATGTTTTGGTGACTCTGAAAGCCTTGCTATCTCCTGCCAGGCTCCTGGGACTGCACAGCTTGCAGCATGGTACAGACCTTTTACCTTCTGGGATCCTTTAAGGTGGAGAACACCGTTGATGTATGCGAGAGGTCAGATCCTGGAATAAATAATCCATGACATGGCCATTGCAAGTTTCCTTTCTAGGGTTGCAAGATGCATTTACATTTCAAATTCTCCCACTATCCCACACCATCTCCTCACCTGGAGGGGTGGCACTGTGTGGAACAGAAGGGTTGGAATGTACAGGGCTCACAGTTGGCAGTGGCACAGCTGGGAGCCTCTGGGGAAGACTGAAGGAGCAAACAAATGCTGCAGATGTCCTTGTGGGAGGCTACTGTAGACCTCCCAGCCAGGACAATGACACCGACAGATTATTCTTTGGGGAGTTAAGGGAACGCCTCCAAGTCAGCTGCCCGTGTCCTTCTGGGGAACTTCAACTTGCCAGAAGTTAGCTGGGGGCATCACACAGGTGCTACAACCTGGGTACAACCGGAAGATCCAGAAAAACTGGATGACAACTTCATGGAACAGGTCCTAAGGGAGCTGACTCAGAAGGATGCCCTCCTTGATCTGCTGCTTGTCTGCAGAGAGGGTCTCGTTGCTGAAGTGGAGATTGGTGGCCATCCTGGCCACAGCAACCACAGAGTGATCAAGTTTAAGATCTCTGTTGACAGGAGGAAAAGTGCCACCAAAACCTCAGCTCTGGACATGAGGAGAGCAGAGGGGAGTCCAAATTACTTCATTGTCCAAATGACACAAGACTGGAAGGGACAGTAAGTTTGCAGACCCTACAAAACTGGGAGGAGCTGCTGACTCCCTTGAAGGCAGGAGGGCCCTGCAGAGAGACCTTGACATAGCAGAGGGCTGGGCAATCACCAACCCTGTGAAGTTCAGCAAGGGAAAAGTGACAGGGTTTCCCCAGGGACTTGCTTTAGGCAGGCCAGTCTCACCTCAAAGAACTCCTGTGGGAGGGAAGCAGAGGATGCTGTGACAAGGTCTGAGCTACAGGAACCACCTGCTTGATATGGTCCAGCTTGATGGCTTAGGGGCACCTGGGTTTGAAAGCTGGGCCCAAGAAGTCTGGGTTTGCCTGGGGCTGTTCCCATGGCCATTTACTGGTCAGCCCTTGCAGGAGTGTAAAAGAAGGTCAGAATTCACTTCAGGGTCCAAAGACTGTTCTCAAAACTGCTGCTCAGGGGAGTGACTCCAGATTTACCACAGCACTTCTGAGCCCCAAGACAGGCCATAAGGAGCTAATGAAAGGCAGGCTGTGTGAGATTTGAGATGGTCGAGCCAATAATACATCCTTCATCTGCATAACTGGATCCCTTTGAGTTACTGGTGTTGCTTGGAAAGGCCACAGTGGAACTGGACACCTTGCACCTGAAACTGAAGAATACAAGGAAACCTCTTTCAGAAATGGTCACACAGGCACTGCTCAGGAGGAGAAGTGACCAGGAGTCACTCCCTGGTGTGAATAGTAAAAGGTTGGCTGTGCAGCCAAGCTGTCTGCCTTGCTTGCTGCAGCTCCTCAGAACAGAACTGAGCGAGGCCAGGGGCTGGACACAGCCCAGGGCAGCCAGGGTGGGGCTCCCACGGGGCTGCAGCCAGAGTGGGCCAGAGCAGCCTTGTTTCAGAAATGGAAGAGAACACAAACAGGCAGGACTGGGCTCTGACATTGCCTTGAACTCAGACACATCTCTGTCTGGAGCAGGGCAGCTAGCTCTCTGTGCTTCAGTGCTCAGGGATATTGTGAGGTCTCAGAAGGACCAAGGGGAAGGAGCAGCAGAGGTGGCTGAGGCAGAAGAGCTTTTCTTGTGACAGGATTTACATGTGTAAGATACCTGTGTCCTTATTTTTTTCCCCGGTGAAGAGAGACAATGCTGGTCCTACAGCAGAATTCCAAGTGGCTTTAGAGATGAAATCGGTCTCTTGATTTCCCTCAGCACCCTACCATTTAATGGTAGGAGCCTGCAAAGCAGTGTCTGTAAAATAAGTCTGTTGTGTATGTGCTGGGTAATCTCAGCATAGTTAATCCAGTGCTGCAGGAGCCAATGATGCCAGTGGTGTGGCTGGTTGTTTTTTTAAGGGTTGGATAATTTTATGACTGATAGTAACACTTGCAACTATGCATGGTAAGAGAAAAGTAATCACAATTTGTGCTGCAGGGCATAAGCTGACTGTTTCTGTAGGTCATCAGGACTTTTTTTATTTTCTTCTCTCTAGAGTAATACAGCTACAGGTACATTTGAAGGTTGTTTTCTTCTGCCTTTTAAACATTAGATGTTGGCTGCTGGTCAAAGGTGGATTATCTGATGGGGTGAACCAATGGCCTGATCTGCTAATTGCTAAATTCCTACGTAAGGCTTTTATTTCCTGCCCAGCGAGGTGCTGTGCAGACACTGGGACTTTTCAGAGAGATCCCTTTCTGTAAGGTGGAGTTAAAGCACCAGCTCTGGTCCCTAATTGAAACCAGCAGCATTCAGTAAGTTTGGACCATGTCTGCCTGCTGAGTAGCCCTAGGCAGGCCTCTGTGGTTTCTGTTCCATGCACAGGAACTGATCTCTGGCAGAAGGTCTTAGAGTTGAGTGAAGGAATTGCAATAGATAATCTACTATATTTATTTCACTTTGTTTGTTTGCTTGTGCAACTTCCAGGAGCAGATCAAAATCTCCTGGCATGTATTTGATGTTGTTTAGCAGTTGTATGGGCACTGCTTTTTCTTTTTTATTTTCCTCCTGATTTGGCTAAGGCTGGCCTTTAGACAATCCAGGCCTGTTGTGAATGCTTGTAAGAAATGAATTAAAAACTGGCCGTCTCTGAGTAAACCAAAATATGGTTTGAAAATATGTTGGGGTTGATTCTTCCAGGGTGGTTCAATCAGAAAACGGGAAGAAGGTTCCTTTAATTACTGGGAAGAAGAGTGGTAAAAAGAATCCTTTTAATGTTGCTGGTTGTGGCAGCTTGGTTTTGCTCTGTTCCTTCCACTGCTATAGCTGTGCAGCTCTGTACAAACTGTGTACAGCTGGGCACACAAAGGAGCAGCTGGGCAGTTTTGACCATTGGGCAAAATCCCTGGTGGGTGATGGGTTTGTTTTTGAAGAGCAGAAAATAACCTGGCTTGGTTTTCCAGCTTGTGGTTTGCAGCACCATTGGTTAGAAAACATCCTTTTGATATAAAAGCAGAGTGAACTGGAGCAAGCTGCTAAAAAGAGAAAATGCAGGATACTGAGATGCTGTCCTGTATCACCTCTTTGACTGTAATTGCATTTGGCATCTCATGGGTCCTACTTAAAGTCTGCACAAATGTGCTCCCTGAGGCTCCTGCTTTGCCTGTGCTATTGAAGCAGTCAGGATTTCACTTGGGGTTTATTCTTTTGTCTCAGGTTCACAGGTGCCACAGCCTCCCCAAATCCTGCTCCCATCAATCTATTAGAGGTCAGTGCCACATCTTGTCACACTGGGGAGGGGAAAGGACTTGCTTTGCTGTGAGAAATAGGATCCTGCACTGAAGGACACCAGCACTGAGAGCTCCCCCAGGCCTTTGTGGCAGCTCAGGAGTCAGCAGGGCCATTTGGTGTCCATCACACCCAGGCCCTGCTGGAGCTCTGGGAGCTCTGGAGTGATGGTTTAATTGGTGCTCTTCTCATATCTGACATGAGGAAGTCCTGGTGGAAAGAACAGCTTATAATTATTCTTCATGTAACAGTTACTCTTTTTTCTCCTCATCCTTGCTTCTTTTCTTAGATTTATCCTGGGGTGAGGGGCGAGTCACAAAATCTAATGGGCTTTTGTGAGAAGAGCCTTGGGCAGCATGCAGGGGAGGAGCAGGGAGTGGCAGCAGATTCCTCAGGAGCAGTCCATGGCCACCAGGTAAAGGTGATGCTGCTGCAGCCAGCCAGGCTTCTGCTCTCCAGGTGTTGGCAGGAGGCTGGGGCAGCTGAGGAGAACGTTTGGGCTCAGACAGACCTGTCCTGGAGTCTGTCCTTGCCAAGGCAGCCCCAGAGCTGCTGGCTGCTGCTTGCCCTGGGAGCAGGCGGATTGCTTACAGCCAGAGGAGAGGAGATGAAAGGGACAGGAGGGACCAGCTATCATTTATTAATGCTGCTGGGGTTCTTCCAGTGCTCTAAGGCTGGGCCAGGACTTGAGGGCAGCTGATGAAAGAGGAGACAGAGCTCACCAGGAGACAGGAGAGAGCTTTAAGGAGGAGTCTCAGGAGGGCTGCTGGGAGAGGGGAAGGTCTGTGTGCTCCCCCAAAGCACCCAGGGGCTCTAAGAGTCTGAGAGGGCAAGGGAGTGTCCTTGAGGGAGAAAAGAAAATAAATAAAAAGCATGGAGAGGCCAGCTGAGAAAGGATGGAAGAAACTGGACAGTTTTGTTATTGCAGAGTTGGTAGACAAAAATATGGTTTTTGCTTTTTTTTTTTTTTTCTCTTCTGTGACATTTCCTGTTTGCTAAAAAGTTTAAGTTAGTGTTATCCCTGTTTTTCCTCTCTTTTGAGCTATTGCTGGGTGAGAGCTTGCCTGTCCAGAGGGCCCACTACTTTGCTAGCATAAGGGAGCTCAGGTCTCGTGGAAAACACCCATAAGACTTCCTGGGATTAGATATGGGGATAGGCTTTAGAAATACCTGAAAAATTTCTGAGAGGCCTGGTGGAAAATTTTGCATGCTCTGGTTTTTTGTAACTCTTTACAGTCTGTAGCAGGGATGAAGTTGCTAATTAAACTCTTCTTTTATTTGAGATAACCCAAAATAGTTAGAAATGTTCATAAAGGACATCCCTCCACGAGGGTTGCTCACAGCAACTGAATGCTTTAGGGACCAGATTTCACCAAAGTTCTGGGACATGCTGTGTGCCTCTGGTTTTGTGACAGTCATGCTTTTGATCATATGCAAAGATGAATAAAAAACGTTGCTCTGACATTTCCAAATTATGCAGTTACAAGCATTTGAAGTTAAACCCAGTGAGGCTTACTTTGCCAGCTTCTGAGACACAGAGATCAGGGTTTTTTTTTTAAACTAGAAAGCAAGTTTTTTTCTTATTTCTAATGAGGATTAGAGTGCCCAGAGGCCTGATTTTTCCAATAGAAGCAGTAGCATTTTTGTAACAAATCTGTGTGAGCCTGAGTGCACAGACCCTCTGAATCATACTCTTCATCCTGGTATTTTTTGGTGTTTTAGAAAGTGAAATAATTGAGCCTCACAGTACTCATATCTAGTTTATGTTACTCTCACCATCAGATGTTGACTGAGAAACAGTCAAGGAGAGCATGCTGGCATCCAGGACATGCCAGAATTTACTCATTCAGTATTTACTCTTCAGAGGCTTTGTCCGGGTCCCACACTTCATCAGTGCTGCTGTTAAGGTCAGTGAATTTTCAAACACCAGCACAGCTGCTTTTCAGTCAGGGTGAAAGCCCCATCCATCCTGGCAGTGCTGTCTGAAGCAGTGCTGAGCGAGCACCTGGTGTTTCACTCAGTGTTGTGAGAGGCTGTGGCAAATCCCACTCCAGCAGCCCAGACCCTTAAAAGCAGTCACAGCCCAGTGTGTGGTACCTGTTGTGCCAGGGTCACTCCTGCTGGTGGCTGGAAGAGCCAGGGTGTGGGAGAGCTCCCTGGGCCACCCTGAAGTGGTGCTGTCTCCATTTCCTACACTGCACCACCAGGGCTTCCTCTTGGCTCACTCTTGCCAAGAGCCAGGGCAGCACAGAAGTGAACCTGGTGGAGGTGAGCAAGTTTGGTTTGCTGCCAGTTTACCTGTTAGCATATTCCATCAGAGCAGGAGCTTTTTGGATGGGTAAGCTCCTGGACAATGGACTGCTGAGATTCCCATTGCATCATTTTGGCATCAGCTCTCCAAGCAGAAGAGCGTGTCTAACAGTGGCACGTAGGTGTGGTATGAAATATAATAGACAAAGCCCTAATATCCTGCAGCAAACAGGATTTACTTTCTGCTCCATGTCTTATAAATCCTGTGCAGTTATGATGTGGTAGCCTGGATGTTATTCTGTGGTTGCTTTCTTTGAATGAAAAAAATTCTTATCTCATTAATATAGCAGGGATATGAATAATAAGGTTGCATTCAGTCTCTTCTCTTTTGTCCCTCCATTCTCATTTTCCAGGATCACAAAGATTTCTGATCACAGACTTGAAACTTGCTGTGAAAAAGGTGCATCTCTAATGGAGAGATGGAGGGCACAGACTGGGAGAGGAAACCTCCTGGTGTCCTTGCAAACTCTGAAGTAGTTAATTGTATTGCCATTTTAGGCTGGGCTCTAAATAGGCACATGTGTGGCTTGGCTCAAATCCCAGCACTTTCCCTTGGGACTTCTGCTTCCAAGGCACTTAAAGACAGGTTTTTCAAAAGTAGTGAAGCTGTAAACTTTGGGGTTGAGAGTTATCAGTGTATTTCGATGGCTGTCTGTTTTGAAACTACCTCACAAATTATTTTTGTCTCGTGTGGTGAACAGACTGGAGTTAGCTTGGAACAAGGCAAGTTCCAGCCCAGGACTTCATGAGAGAAGACTTTGCCTGCTTCAGAGAATCCTATCGGAGACGGTCTTAGGGAGCTTTTCAGGAAAGGACTTTGGGATGGTGCAGGCTACTGTAGGTGACAGTGATGCTGCTGTGAGCAGAGGCTCACACCTGTTGATTTCCAGAGCTGCTGTCCAACCTCAGCAATTCTGTGCTTTGGTGTTAGCATGCATTAAAAATAGATTAAAAGAATACTGGAGAATGAAGTACCCTGGGCTATTTTTGGAGCCCAGGAAGTCACAGACACACAGAGTCTTCATCTCCATCCCAGGAGACACTGCTCTGGGAACTTTTCCTATAAAACAGTGTGTAGCACATAAACTGCACTGCAGTGTTTCAGAGCACCAGAGCCCAGGTCTGATGCTCTCCTAGCAGTGTAGAACCTGGAGCTTTGTGGGTGGTTGGGGTCAGAGGAACATAAAGGACGGACAATAAGCAGCTTTTGGCAAAGTGCAGGTGAGAGGACAGTTACTTTCTCTGCTCTTCAGTTTTGGCAGAACATGCTAGAATTTGGAGTGTTTTGATCAATGTGGTTGTGTAAGGCAGTACACTCTTAGCCTTATGGAAAATGACTGCAATTGAGCAGTCAGTGGAGCTTGGTAGGAATCACACCAGGAGCCTGTAGAAAAGGTCAGGAAAACTTAGTAAAGAGATGAGAAGAGTATTTGGATGAAATCTCTGGTCAGCGTGTAAATAACCAATGTCAGATGGCATTTTCAGTGGATATTTGTTCTGGAGGCAGTACAGGAATTACTGTGTGAGTTTCCTGTACTGAATTACACAAGGGGTAGATTGGACAGTGCTTGGGGTTTCGTTTGTCCCGGAGTTCACTAGCTGGACGAGTGCTGGGCACTAGGAAGCCCTCTTCCTTGGCTTATGGAAATTTCCAGTGCCTTGGAAAGAAAATTACAATTTTGCAATCAGTCCTTGCAAGCCACCTTAAGCAGTTGGAAGGGCAGTTTTAGTGCTATGGTAGAAAGCTACAGCACAGTCAAATATTCCACTGAAACAGGATAGCTCTGTGAGGCATGCTGGCCCAGCTCCAAGGCAACTAGCCCGGCTGTCTCCTGCTGGCTGAAGGATCACCTCCTGGAGGCTCCCAGGAATCCTGCTGGTGGCAGGGGCTGCCTGTGCAGAGCAGGGGCCCTGCAACAGCCTGGCCTCCAGAAAGTTCAGCTGCCTCTCAGCTTGGGGGTAGCTCGGAGCTTGTTCTGGATGGGGTAGGAGCTCAGCAGAGCCCAAACCAGAAATTTCCCAGGGAATAGTTTTTCAGCTCCCTGAAAGTTCTGAAAGAGCAGTAGAAATGGTTCCCTTGACTTTATGAAATTTAGGGCAGTGTGATAAGACACTAGACTTACCACACAGGTTTTGTTAATACAGAGGGTAGCACAGAAATGAGTTAGATTTATAATACAGCTTAAATGTCATTCACAAAGTGCAGTGATGGCACAATTTTGCCATCATATTTCCACTGTTAAGGCTATTTTAATTTGTGTTTCCAACTCCCAGCTATAATAATGAAAAAAATGATATATTTAATTAAATATATATTTATATATTTAAGCTGCATAACAATGAAAAAAGACCCCAACAATCTACAACAGCTCAAACTCCCTATATAGGGGGAGAATAACAGGTGATATAGTATATAAGGGAATTTTTTCCCTAGGAACATGGATCTCTTTGAACTTGGTCTTCAGAAAAGATCTACACCTGGAATCAGCTAAAAATGAGAGATGCAGTTTAACAATTGCTGTCACTTCAGATAAGAAAGATCTTCATCAGCTTCAAAACCCCTCTCAGCGAGGGATGTGCCTGTGGATCAGCTAAGAGCACAGCAGTTGCTTTCTTTCTTCTCTTGCTGCCCCGAGTGTGTGCATTGTTACTGCAGGTACCTTGCTGAAGCAAGCTGGCCCTTCTCTATCAGCCAGTGAAATGTCCTTTAAACTGCTTGAATCACAAACCTGCCTGCATCTCAGCTGTGCTGTGCCTTACACAGGGGCCTTATTTGTACTTCCTATCATTGTGTGTCTGCACATCTGCAAATGTGCTCGTGGTGAGCAATGACAGCAGCACGCTGGAGCCTTGAGGGGAAAGTTCAGGGGTGGTGTGCTCAGGGATGGTGTGTTCAAAGCAAATGAACTTTTAAGGCAAGATTTACAGAGCAAAGTAAAATTGTTCTTCTTGCCTCTTCTTGTGTGGAGTCTCTTAAGTCTTCTTGAGAAAGTTTTTAATGGGAAGACACCATATTAAAAAAAATAATTCCAAGTAAGAGTGGAGTCTGTCCCAGTTTAGCAGGCTGAAAATATTCAGCAAACTCGGTAAATCTTCTTTCAAAAAAGAATTTAGGCATGAGTGTTTTAGCAGGATAGGTAGCAGTAAATACAAGCTCTTTCTCTTTGCCTCCGTGGAGGTATAGGTTGGGTATCAGGGAAAGGTTTTCACCCAGAGGTTGTTCAGGCACTGGAACAGCTCCCCAGGGCAGTGGTCACAGCTCCAAGCCTGACAGAGCTCCAGGAGCGTTTGGACAAGGCTCTCTGGGTTCTTGGGATTCTCCTGTGCAGGGCCAGGAGCTGGGCTCAATGATCCTTGTGGGTCCCTTCCAACTCAGAACATTCTGTGATTCTATGGGGCAAAAAGTGGTTTCTGTGAACTCTTGGCTCCTGCTTTCTTAATTATTTTTGTCAAGTGTGTTGCACAGGCTGTTTGAGATCCAAAGCAGGACACTGACGTGGGAGGTAGTTCAGACAGAGGAGAAACAATATTTCAGAAGTTCATATTTTGGAATTAGGTCACTGGGTAAGAGCTCTGTAAAGAGTTTACACAACCCTGATTTTTCCTCATAGCAACCCATGTTGTGTAAATAAAGCTGTCCCAGTAGCAAGTGCCTTGCAGCCCAGACCATTGCAGAGCTTGCACTTGCTGGGAGGCCGGGTGCCTGAGGGGAGGCCGGGCAGCTTGTGCTGTCCCTGGGAGCTGGGAGGAGCTCGGGCATGCTCCTGCCCCCTCAGTACTCTGAGGCTTGGTACTTTAAGTCATAGGTGTTACAATGTTGCCAATTTAATGACGAGGCCGTAGATCCAAAGATGTTAAAAAGGAAAGGCCAAGTGTTTATTGGTATAAAAAGGGCTACAAGAACAGGAGGCTGGGCTAGTCCCAGCCCCTCACGGCAAGTCAGAGAAACCAAAAACGTGCACGGGCCACCATTCATGACAGCGCAGTTCCTGAGAGCGAAACCGTCCCCCCTCCCCGAGCGTGGTCAGTCCTTTTTAAAGTCTCAGTCTCCTCAGGGATTGGTCCGTTTTGGATCCTTTTCTTGATTGGTGCATTCTTCGGGCTCTCATTGGCTCTCAGCGGCGTGCGTTCCACACCAATCATTCCTTCCCGCCTTGTTCTGATTGGCTGGCCGTGTTTCCCAATGCAGGCGCTGGGTGGTGGGCTCCGGGTTTGAGTTATTTCGGGCAGGGTAGGGGATCCTCCTGTTTCTCCTGTTGTCCCTTTAACTGAATCCGGGGAGGCAGCCGCACAGAACTTACAAACATCGGTAACGAAACACTGCAACAATATCTAACAATTACTTTACACAACTATTAAAAAGTTTTAACTTCTTTTTGGTATCTATAACAATAGGGGTATAGGATTTTGCATCACTTACCAAAATGTTAGCCTGTCTTTGCGTGTCTGCCTGCCCCGACTAGCAGTTGGTATTTGGTGGTGATTCAGAGGAAATCAGTGTCACAGATCTCAGCTTTGCTGAGCAGAGGTGCTGGTGTCAGGTTGCATGCACAGTTCCTCTGCAAAGGCAGATGGAGGCTGGTGTTGGAGTCCAGGGTATTCCTCTGGAAACCCTGGGCAGTCAGAGACCTGTACAGGGGGGTCTGAGAAATGTACAGGGGGGTTGCAGACCCTGGCATAGACCCCAGACAAGCAAGGACCTCGACTATAGTCCATGGGAAAAGTTACCAACACTACGGGAAGAATTGCAAGCTCTCAAGGGTAATAGAAAGTAGTAATATTTTAACATTAAGAATTTTAGAATAGGGGTGACCAGAGACAAGATGGAGGATTCTGGGCGTTGCCCTAGGGNACCAGAATCTTCGGGGGAACAGAGAGACCCCCCGAGAGGCTGGCATTTAGGCTTAGAGGTCAGATAAAGCTTTGAGCATGGATTTGGTGGTGTCAGCATCTGATGAGAAATTTCAGACATTCCTGAAGAATATCCTGATGTTCCAGTTGCCTTTTGCTGCCACTTTAATCAGTGTTTGATCACCTTTACAGCAGCCTCCCAGTACCTAAAGGCAGCCCACAGGAAAGCTGGAAAGGAGCTTTGGGGTGAGGGCAGGTAATGATGGGGCAAGAGGGAATAGCTTTAAGCTGAAAGAGGGCAGGTTTAGGTCAGATATTAGGAAGAAGTTCTTTACTGTGGGGGTGGTGAGGCCCCACAGAGAAGTTGTGGATGTCCCATCCCTGGAAGTGTTCAAGACCAGGCTGGATGAGGCCTTTGAGCAGCCTGGTCTAGTGGGAGTTGTCCCTGCCCACAGCAGAGGGACTGGAACTTTAAGGTCCCTTTCAGTACAAATCATTCAATCACACCTAAATCTGAACCAGAAGTTATAGTTTCGGATTTTGAATCAAACCTGTGGAAGTAAACTTGTACACAGGGATTGCATCCAGGTTCCTGAAATACTTGGGAGTAATTTTAGAGCCTTATCCAAACCCCAGTAACATTATTAGAAAGCTTCATCTGACTCCAGATGCCATCATCAGATCGTTGCAGTGTGACATACCTGGAGAGCAGTACCTCGGTCACTGCACTGTCAGTTCCTCTTTGTTACATTGGAAGACTTGTTCTCTTCCTGTGGGTTTGATATTTATCTGTATGCCTGCTTCTGGTTCCTCCTCAGCAGAGCTCTTGGGGAGCTTTTGTCTTGTCCCACAGGAGGAGGTGCCTCTGTCTGCAGGGCTTTGTTTGCTGTCAGAGCAGGTGTCCCGGGCAGAGCAGAACAGTTGTTCTGCTGCCCCCAGGAACACAGGCAATTGAAATCATTTAAACAAATCAGAAGATATTTCTGGGGTGGCCTGCAAGAGAGTTGGTTTGGCTCACTTCCTTGCCCTGAGGTCAGGTCAACCCTGCCTGCACCATTTCTGGCAGATATTTGTCCAGCCCCTTCTTTATTTCCCTCTGCCCATGATCACATCCAGAGTCTGCCTCCACCAGCCCTGAAACTGGAGGTGTAGGGCAGTGATGTTGGTGCAGTGCTGCAGAGACCATGGAAATAGCACATTTCAGCAGGAGTGAGTTACTGCTTTTGAGGTGAATTCAGGGGAAGAAAATGGTTATGGCAGCTTTGAGCAAAATGGCAAATAGAAATGGCAAGTAGAGATGTAACTAAAGTGTGGGGGGCGTTTCTCATGGAAACAGTGAATGGCATTTGCTACAGCACAGTGTTCCACAGAACCTGACTGAAAAGCAAGCTGCAAGAAAATATTTTGGGAATGCTTCATCTACATGGAAGTGGCAAGGTATTGAGTGTTCAGGAAAATCCTCACCCAAGACAAATAGTGCACTAGTTATGCTTGGTAAAGCAGTAACAAATGTTGATTTGAAGGTCTGTTGCTCAGCTGATGTTCAGCTTCACATCCACAGCTCCTGTATTTAAAAAAAAAAAAAAAACAAAAAAAAAAATCTTGGAAAGCTCTTTGAGCAGTCTGTTGCTGCAGTGTTTGGATCAGTTGAGAAAAATGCACTTACCAAAGCTTTCTGAAAGCTTTGTGGATGACCTTGTTGAGCTCTGTTGGGCACAGTCCTGTTGCAGAAAGAAAAGCAGATGGCAAAGGCTGCTGAGCATAACATTGCCGTTTTCTTTCTTGAGTTCTGTAGGTACCTCCCTGTGCTCAGGGAAGAGAAGCTGCCTACATATGTTACTTATTATCAGTTGCATTTTTTCAGCTGCCACGGACATCAAAGCAGCAGATCTGCTGGTGGCAGAAAGCATTTAGAAACGTGCATGTCTTTGCAAACTCAGTCCTCCCTGCTGCTGCTGAGGATGCAGTAGGCATGGACTGGGGCAGGCAGGGAGCCTGCCAGCTCAGTGTCCAATTGCAGTGCACTGGTAGGTGGAGGCAAACTCCAGCTGCCCACAGCTCTGTACCTCAGCCCAGCAGCCTTTGGTGCCTCTCCTGTCTCGGAGGGCACGGCTTCACCAGTGCCTCCAGACCACGGGGAGACTGCCAGGAGTGCCACTTGCAGCCATCAAAAACAGGCAGAACATCTGCTCTTCACACCACTCACCTCGAGGTGTAGGGAGGAATTTTTTAAGTTGTTACTGTTATTTGTATTAAAACCAAAATAAGGCAGACAGCAGTGTGAGTCAGCTGTTGAGGATGTGAGGGATGTTGAGGTCACTGGGAGGGAATTGGTAGAAACCCATGCAAATGTTCCAGGATTAAAGGTATTTTTGAAACAAAAATAATGCCTAATGTTACAGTTCACCATCAAAGTTGCAAATTACTTTTACTTTAGAAGCAGGATAAAAATCAGAACCTAGCCTGGTGTACAAAACAGCTACTCTGTGTTCCTCTCACAACCTGCTGGTTTTTCCAAGTGCTCCAAGAACTGAAGTTTGAGCAAGGCAAACCTCACACCAGTAGATGTTTTGATGCAAATCCCATATTTTGAGGACAATGACTGGCAAAAGGCTGGCTTGGTAAGTGTGATTCCTGATGGGAGCTACTCAAACATCTTTGTTCTTGGTGTGACTGGAATCAGCCCTCTTTGATTGGCTGCAGGTGTTTTGAGAACTCTCTAGCTGTGCATGGACTGGAAAACCAGGGAGACTGCTTTTGATGGCAGTGTTGTACAGAGAGGCAGGCACAGAGGCAGCCTGTGTGCAGCACAGTGTCTCAGGGACAAGCACACCATAATTGCAGCACAATTGCCACGTTCTGTAAATTAAAGAGTGGAACTTGCCAGCAGCTGAGGGTTTTAACTGCACAGCTATCATGGCCATAATGTTGGAAATACATTTTGTGATTTAAAAAGCTTCTATATGTGTTTTATGTGGTTTAAGATGGCCCATGGAATACCTCAAGAGAGGAACAGACTAGCCAGCATTTCTCCCTGCTGTGCAGCAGAAGTCAGCAGTGCCAAAACCAGGGGCTTTCATCTTACTGCTCAGTCTTCATTTGAGCCAAGGGTTCCTCCTTCCCCTGAAAAAGAGTGAGTGCCCTGCTCTTCCCCCTTGCCCTAAAGTCTAATCCAGAGGAGAGGACAGGACAGGACACAGGGCTCTTGTGGGCAGAAGTCCCCTTGGGCAGGGGCTTGTGACTGCACAGCCAGAGCTGCTGCAGGCTCGCCCTTCCATGCTCACACGAACTCCTGAACCTCCTGTGCCTTCAGCCTGGCAAGTGCAGACAAGCAGGAGTTTACAGCAGTTTTGCTCTAGTACATTCTGGGTTGAAACAGACATTTCTGGAGCTGACACAGGAGCCCAGCCCCATCATTTTGAAGGATAGTGCAGCTACGTCGTGGTCTTCCTCACTCAAATCCAGCACTGCCTCTCCATATATGCATATCCTGACTGAGCTTTCAGGCAATGGTTGCTAGATCATTGTGTGGCATGGGTGGTTTTAATGATTTAACTAGGGCAGTGGAAGATTTTAGTGACAGAAGCAAGATTTGAATTATATTTTCCGTGAAACCAGTTCATGCCCCAGCTGTTGTTTATCAGTTCCTCCTTGCTGCACGGAACACATTTCCTATACCTAAAGGGGAGCAGCAGCAAGGTGTTATTTGTGGGTGACTCTGGCTGCTTTAGTGCCCTGGGTAGTTAATGTCTGCTGGTTTTCCTTTCCTTTCCTTCCCAAGTGCTGTGCCTTTCCCCCACCATACTTCAAGTACTTTTAATGCTCTGTGGCTTATTGTCAGTTTGCAAAGCCATTCACATAGCAGTGAGTCAGAGTTGTACCTGGAGGAAGAATGGAGTAATTTATTTCTGCACACAAGGTTCCTAGCTTGAGCCTTGTCCCTGGAGGAGGTCAGCAGTATTTATTTGTAAGTTGTGCACTAACATGGAGAGGTTTGCAGGGCTCCCTCTGTAACACTGGGTTTCATGCTCCTTGAATCCTTTTAACTGCAGGAGTGAAGTTCCAATCTTGACCTGAGGGCAAGGAGTTCATTCTTTTCTGCCTACCCTTTTAATTGACCTAAATAAATAACCAAAGAGACTCCCTTGGCTTGGCCCTGCCCTTGAATGGGGTTTTTTTGGTAGTTTCTCTGACCCCATCTGTGATGCATGACTGACCTAACTCACCCCTGTGTCCAGAAAGTGCTGGCTGTCTCTTTTCACTCCCATCTCTGTTGGTAGAAGGTCAGGTTACACCTCATCCTCACGATTTGTGCACTGTGCTGTGGGGCTGTGTTGATGTGCATGGTAGGCCAGGAGGTGGGTGCTTCCACTGCAGAGTGGCACCAGCAGCAGGGTTTGCTGTGGTCAGGGTGTGGGAAATGCATGTCAGACTCTCTGAACACCTTCTCATGTTCAGTTGCAAGCAACCTTCACCAGCATCTTTTGGTCTAGGATGTTTGCAAGGCTCCTTGTGGTGATGCCTGGGGGTGTTGGGTGTTGCACCTGCATACCTGCTCAGCCAGGAGCAGCACTGGGAAGGACCCCAAATGATGCTGAAGCACCATGGAATAACAGTGACCTGAAAATATTCAGCCAGGATAGGAGGAGGAATAAGAACCATCGAAGGGGGGGTTAAAACATCAGGCCACGCTGAGGGGTCTGTGGGTGCAGGGGGCAATGGAGAACAGCAGCCTGCTTTGTTCCTGCCACTTGCTTTCTTGCCCTACCCTTGCAATAAAAGGAAGAGGAGAAGGGTCTCAGATAAGAAGGAAAACGCTTTTGTGCAAACAGCCTGTGGACCTGCTCTTTCCTGAGGCTGCTGAGTGAAATCATTTAGCAGGGTTACAAAAGGGCTGGCTAGCATGTGGGTGTTAATAGCATTTGCAGCTATGTAAGCAGCAGTAACAACAGTACAGTAATCAAATCTCCTCTTTCAGAGGGGAAGTTGATCACCTGAGTGTGTCTGGGATTTCCCCTTGCACCATTGCCAGGTATCTTCACAGGCTGATTGAAATGCTGAGTGCTGTCTGGGCCAGGGGCATGTGGATGGATCTAATCTCTGAGCACACAGAGCAGCTCTGGTCACACTCCTGCCCAGGGGCCTGAGAGCTCCCTGGGTACTGCTGGCTCCTATCTCTGCCTGTGGCTTTCTGCTTTTTTTAGTTTTATTTTTTTTCCTCTTGAACCAGGCTTCAAGTGCATTGCTCTGGCAGAGCCATAACTGTTGGGTGAGGTCTCTTCATCTCCACTTGCAGCTTCCTTTGCTGACTTTTAACCCAAGGGCAGTGAAAAGCATGGCTGAGAAGAGGCAGGCATGGTGCTCAGGCCTGCCCAGACCCTGGGCAAGAACCATCTCCGTCTCATTTTCTCCTGGTACAGCTTTTCTGTCTCTTAATGCTTGATTCACTGGAGCTGTGGCCAGCTGGCTCCAGACTGGCTGCCTCTTGCTGGGGCTCTGCTGCAGGATGCAGCACCTGTCCCAACCTCCTCTTCAGCTTCTTTGCCTTTCCTTTGTATTCACCTGCCTCTTGCTTCCAGCAGGAAGCTCAGGTCCTGAGGGCTTCCCATCGTGAGCCCAGAGGAGCAGCTGAGGATCAGCCCTGCTGGGCATTGGGATCCTCTGCCAGCCAGCCTGATGGGGACAGGGACAGAAAGCACCACTTCTCCCTGAAGTAGAGCCACCTTCATGTTTTTGAGTGACCCCTGTGTGACTGGAGCCTTGGACCATTGGGGTGCAAAAGTAGAAGGATGGACATCTGCTTGTGGAGAGGAGGTCAGACTGATGCCAAGGAGGGGAGAGTATGTGGCAGCAAGCCTGGCTGCTGCTTCTGGCAAGCTGTGCCTGCAGCAGTGTTGCCTTCCTTGGAGGTGTTTGAGGTAAAAAAATACCCTTGGAAAACAACTGGTGTGCTTCAGGAAGTGATGGGAAATGGGAAGGGATGGGAAGTGAAGTGATGGGAAATGCTTTGGGAAGTGAAGCCCAGCAGAGAGAAAGGCAAGGAGCTGCCTGGTGCATCTGCCTGTCAGGCTGATGGCAGCAGTGCCTGGCCCAGCATCTTCCCCTGGCTTTGTGACAGGCTCTTCCCTTTGGTTTCTGTCTTCATGGTTTTTCTGCCTTGTCACATCCTAGCCAGAACTGGTTTTGTAGAGGGACTGGAGCAAAACCATCAAAGCTAATAGTTCTGGCATTCCTTCTCAGCAGCACTGAGGTGTTTGCTGAGGTATTTTAGCTCTTGACTCCTGCTTTTTTCCAGGCCTAGGCTTGTTGACTCTCAGCAGCCATCAAGGCAGTGCTCAGGGAGAGCTGAGGACAGGCTGAACCTGTGCTAGATCACCTTGCCCAGGTGCTCCTGAGACAGTGGACATGGCCTCAGGGCCCCTCTCCAGCTGTCACACAGCAGTGGAGATCTGTGGGGAGACAAAAGAAGATGCTGCTGAGGGCAGGCTCCCCTCTGATAATTAACACCTGTGTTAATTATCCTAGAGTGGGAACAGCCTTGCCCTCACAGCCATGGGTGTGATAAAGAGTGAGTGAGCTGGGAAGAGTATGGGAGACTCTTGGATAACAAGGTGCTGATGCTTGGAGCCTTCTGATGATTCTAATGAAGCACCTGAGTGCAGTGTCTGCCTGGACTACCACATATCAACTATGACAGAGATCTGCAGGGCTGTGTCCTGAGCCCTGTGATGTGTACTGTGGAGAGCACCGTGGTGGGCAGCTGGGCTGGGGGGGTATTCTGACTGCAGGGAGCTGCAGGAGGTCTGTCTGTCTGTCTGTCTGTGGTTTCCTCCCTTTAGTGAGGAAAGCACGGGCAAAACCAGCTCCTTCTCCAAAGGGTATCCCGTGGAGACCCCCAGGGAAAAGCCAATCCTTGCAGGAGGAACTGGAGTGCCAAGAACTTTCTCTAAGGGGGCTGTTGATCCCATTATATTCTGCAAATCATTTCCTACCCTGCTGGAGAATTGGCTTGCCCAAGCACAAATTACCCAGCAAGGAAATCACTGCCTCCAGATTAATTCGTAGCTCCTTTGTCTGCTCTGTGCTTGGCTGATGTGTTAGGTAAATATTTGTACAACACAGAGAATTGCCTCCCTTTCTTCTCTTTTCCAAGGGTCAGAGAAATGTCAGCCATTGGCACTTCAGTGCAGCCAGGCCTGTGTGTTTGCTGGGAGGGAGGCAGGCTCTGTGCCAGCCCTGGAGCAGCCAGGGAGGCTGGCTCTGGTGGCCAGCAGCCCTTCCCAGAAGAGGCAGGGCACTGATGCCTTGTCCTGAGCTTATTCCACGGGGCAGTGAAGTGCTGAGTTTAATGATGGAACCAAATAACCTCTCCCCTCTGTACAAGAGAAGAAAACCTGCTTCTCTTGGTCTCTTCCCTCAGTGAATCTCCAGGGGTCAACTGACTTCTGTTGCCTTTTTTTTTTTTTCCCAATTTACTTGGTTCCTCTCTAGCCAGCTGGGCTTTAGTGATCTTTGTGGCTCCCTTGCAACTCAGGACATTCTATGCTTCTGTGGGTCTATTCTCTGCAAAAAGCCTGCTGTTCTCCCCTACTGTTATAAGGAGCCCTCAGAGCAGCAAGTGCTGAGTTTCACATGAACTACAGAGTCTGCTTCAGCCCCACTCCGAGTGGGGCTGTGTGTGCAGTTGCAGGACCCTCACAAACAGTGGTTGCTGCCTCATTGCTCTGAGCAAGGGGGAAACTCACCAGTTACACATAAAATTTTATAAAGACAAAGGAGTTTCTCTTTTTTCCCCATGCCAGTCAGTCCCTGAAGCACAAGCTGTGCTTAGCTGCCTTAATCAGTAGGTTACATGCCCAGTGACTGAAAAATCTTCTGCAGAAGATAAATACTGACCCTGGTATTTAGTAATAAATTTAAATGCATAGCTTCAGATCAGAATCTGGGGGCGAGAAGATCTTGATCAGCAATTTGTGAGTGTTCAGCATCTAACAGGGCCTGAATGAAACCCACAGATCCAAGCCAACACCCACATCAGGAAGGCAGGACACCCTAGTTGGCTCTGAGCCTTGTCTCTCACTTGAATCTCCAACTACTTTCATATTTTTCTCTTTTTCTGCACTTTCTTTTTGTTAATTGCCCCTTTTGATCAGCGCCCCTTTTGATCAGCACCCCATAGGAGGCAGCTTTCTGCTCACCTCTGCCAGACCCTGTGGGACCCAGATTCAGGAGCGAGTAGAGACAGAGTTTCCCAACCCTGTGTTGTATTTGTAGTTACAGTGACTGGCCAAGAGCTCAGCGCAGCCAGGGAGGGGGAAAGGCAAAGGGCTGTTTGTGAATTCCAGTTCCTGGGTGCTTTGGGGTCTGCCTTGGCCTCTGTGCAGCCCAGAGGTGTTTGGTGTGGCTGGGCGAGGCCCCTCCAAGGGCAGTGGATGGAGCACGCTCCTGCCTAAGGCACAGCCAGTCTCCCATGTGCTGATGGGCTGGGCAAGGGCTGGGTGCAGATGGGCGTGCTGGCTATGGAACAGCAGATGTTTCCCCAGCAGTGGACTGATCTTCCCCCTCAGAGCACGTTCCTGCCACTTCTGGCTGTGGGAATGGTTCAGGAGGCTCAGACCATTCATCTGAACACCAAACGTGAAGCTGTGGGGATGGTTCCCTCTACACACCAAGGCAGCCACCTCCTTTGGGCTCCCTAGAGCTTTGGGGGTGATTTCCAGTTTTAAAGAATGGGGAGAGAGCCTGTGTGCTCTCCCTGGTGTGGGTACTGGGCTGCTGTGCCAGCAGCCTGGGAGAGGCCAGGGCTGCTGGAGGTCTGGGCAGTTGCCCCTGGGGCTGGAGCTGGCATGGGCACAGCACAGAGCTGCTCAGGCTGGCTCCTCCTGCCCCAGGGCCAGAGTGTTCATCAGATGTGAGAGGCACTGCTGGGAGCTCTGAGCTCTCTCACCAGCACTGCCTCAGGACTGACAGGGCAGCAGGACTGCTGCATCTGCTCTCTTTGCTCCTCCTGAGCCCAGCAGGTCACTGAAGGTTTGGAAGAAATCAGAGTCGATCCTGACTCCTGGATTGAGCAGAGTGAGAGGGAAGGGAGTTTCAAATGAAGTTGCTTTGAATCTGGAAGGTGACTTCACTTGAATAGCAGTGTGCTTGACTGCATCACCACCAGTGTTCTAGGCCTTGCAGATCAGTGTCCATAATGCCCTTCAAAAAAAGAAAATTGAAGCGTTTATTGTGAAAATAGGTGCATATAAGAATAATATGCTTTTGATGGTTAAAT
This sequence comes from Rhadina sibilatrix, assembly GCA_013400275.1. NCBI lineage: Eukaryota > Metazoa > Chordata > Aves > Passeriformes > Phylloscopidae > Rhadina > Rhadina sibilatrix. The sequence goes on from VWYO01018507.1 coordinate 422,418, forward strand.
TAATTAGTAATCTAGTTATTGTCTTATTTTTCTTTGGCACTGCTAATTGATAAAAAATTTATATTCTTTAGTTTGGCTACTGGGATTATCTGAGTAATCTAAAGAAAAGTTCCCAGTTGTGTGGTGATTAATGAAATATATTAGAACTTGGATGAATCTTTAAATTAATAAGAAGGAGGGAAGGGCTTTTTAAGGAAGATAAAGGAATTTTTTCTGTCTGTGCCAGTCTGCTAACTCCAAGCACATAAACAATTCCTAGTCTCTGCTGGACCATTCCAGACTGTTAGAGCTCTCTCAGCCTGTAAAGATCAGTTTATTCTGGTGACTGCTACACTTTCTTTTTTTCAGCCTGTTCCCTGACACCTTTCTGTTTCCTCTGTACAGGATACCAGAGCTGGAGGGAGCTTGCCAAGGTTCTGTCAGACAGCAGCGTCCCAGCTGGGGACACAGAGCTTCAGCTGGGCCACCCACAGGAGCTGAAGGTGAGGACACCCTTCCTCTGTGATGCTGGCCCCCAGAGACAGCTCTCTGCTCACACAGGACAAGACAGAGAGCTTCCACAGGGCACAGTCTGAGCTGCCTCACTGCCCTGTGAACCCGTGATGGCTCCACTGTGGGCAGCTGAGTTATTTCAGGTGTACCAGAATGGAACATCCAGTGGGACAGAGCTGCCTGGGCTTGTGGCACAGGAAGGCAGGCTGGAAGCAGAAGGGAAAGGTCAGGGGAGAGTTTATTGCTCTCCAGTGAAGCACATCTCAGTACTGTTGACTGGAAGCAGTGCTGGAAGAGCTCTTGCTTGGGCATTTTCAAAACACAGATGGGGAAAAAAAAACCCTGGAGAATGACCTAAGCTTTAAGTCTGTGCTAGCAAGCAGTTAGAAAATACTGGTATCCTTTTCCCTCAGCAGCTCACCATGGAAATGTGCTGTCAAAAAAGCATTTTCACCCTGTTATGTCCATGATACTTGGCCTGTCCTATGGAAAGGGAGCTTGAGCACTTGGTTTATTTTCTCTCTTGGCTCTTGTGACGAGGTTTGAACCCCCTTGCAGAGCTTGTATAGAACCACCTTGTACATGTCAGTGCCGTGTCATTTACCAGGTTTTTCTGACTTTTCTCTACTTGTATTTCAGATCCAAGAGCTGCAGATAGGTGGGAGGAATGAATCCAGTCAGGCAGCTGTGGACAGCCCTGTCCCATGGATGCCAGAGGTGGGTGCCTTCCTCCATCATTCTATGGGAGGGAGGTTACAGCTGGAGACCTGTACAGCAAACATGAAAGGCAGGGAATGCCTGGAAATTAATTCACTTTACTGGAAGTCCACTCCCTGTCACCTTTTCCCTGCCTAATGACACTTACAGACCTGAGTCATCATCTGGAAAGACTGGAGTGTCCAGATTCCAGATAATTTGGTGTCTCTGTGAGTCCTCAAGGCTCCAAGCACCCACCTGCAATTCCAGGCAGCCCACCACCTTCCTGAGAAGTGAGGTTTGTTCAGGGCTGTGTGTAGGGCCAATCATCCCACAAGCAAACACGTGACTGGCACACACAAGTGTCACACTGCTCTTGCTCTGGCTGTTGCCATCCAACCCCTGCCTCTGGAGATTTCTCCACTTCAGTGGCACTTCCATCACAGAGACTCTCTCTGGTGACCCTTGCAGGCTGGGGTGAACACTCCTTTGTTTCCTTCATGCCTCAATTACTCTTTCCTCTCCTGTTCCCTTATCTCATCATTCCTCTTCAGATAAGGGAGCAATGCAGCCTGCTTCTAATGAGAGGGACACCAGCCAGGGGGCTTTTAGTTAATGGAGCCAGCTCACTAAATTCCTCAAGGTGATCAGAGACCTGCACAAATTCAGGAGCCTCTGTGACTCCCCCGGGGAGGGAGCAGGCTGCTGGCCCTGCACTCAGGTCTCCAGAACTCACTGGTGATGGAGGGAGAGTGTGTCCATCCAGCTGCAGCCAGAAGCAGTCCAGGTCCCTGCAGCCTGAGCTGTGGCTTTCCTGGCAGCAGCCAGCCTGCAGTGCCCAGAGCAGAGCATTGGTCTGGTCTGTGTCACAGCCTGGGCTCTGCAGGGCTGCTCCCAGGTGAGCCAGAGCCAGCTGGGTGTCAGGGCAGGGCTGCTGCTGTGCCCAGGGTGGCACTGAGCCTTTGTGCTGCCCTTTCCCATGGCACCAGGCAATCTGTGTGGCATCTCCCAGCTTCCCTGAGGCCTTGCCCTGTGTCTCTGATCCCTCCCTAGGGATTTCCCAAAGCACCTGAATGTGGCCAGCTGGGTGTGCAGGGAGCCTTTAGGGGTCAGAGGTGCAGCTGGTCAGGTGCACGCTGTGGCCTGGACACTTTTCTCTTTGGCTGCTGCAGCACTGTGGGGGACAGCAGAGTCTCCCCACTGCAAGCAGAGGCCAGTGGTTCACCAGTACCAACTGCAGGAGCTGGAGAGGGATCCATGGACACAGCTCTGTACAGAGCTGCCTGCTGTCCTGCTCACCACCCACGGAAATTTCTCCTGGCCTGGGGATTAAGTTTTTCTGTGACTCTGCCCAAATTAATTACCCAGGATCTGTAATCCCATTGTGCCCTTCCCACAGCATCTCTAATAACTTAATTGCAGCCTGATTCCTGGGGTGAGGGACACTAGGTTGCCTCACACAGGTCAGGGAGCTGGGCTTTGTTTGAATAGAGAGGCATATTCCTGACAAACATAAATAATTAACAGGGTTTCAGGGTGAGCTGGCAGCCAGCATTGCTGAAAAAGGACAGGTTTCAATTTCCCTCTCTCAGTTTCAGGATATGAGATAGGCAGCTTAAGTCTTCTGCCTTGGATAATATGGAAGGAAAGTGTGCTCACTGGACATCCCAAATTGAAGTTTTGCTCTGGCATCTGGGGAAAGAGGGTTCACCCTTGCTCCTGGTTCCTCAGGTTGCCCATGCATGTGATGGGCCCTATCCTTACTGTCCCTTCCAGGCACCAGAGCAGAGTCTGCAGCTGCCAACATCACCCCCAGCCTGCTCAGGCTGGAGACATGTGGGGGTTTGTTTCATTAATTCAGAAACAGGCCTGGCTATGGTCAGGGCACACCCATGCTGTGGGGTGTGAGTGTCACCCTTTGACACTGCTGGAGGTGTGGGGAGGAAAGTGGCTGGTTAGCCAGACTCTTCCATCTACCTCTGCAAAAGCACCTGCTCAGCTCTGAGAGCAGAAAGGTCTGGGCAGTGCTGGGGTGCATTTAGAACATCCTTTCCTCCATGTCTGCAAGCCTGAGAACTTCTCTCTGCAGGGAGGTGTGAGGGGTGTGCAGGAGCACAGCCCCGTGCAGGCAGCCCCTGCACAAACCCAAGGGGTTATGCTGGGGTGTTGTCCTGCTACCAAAGCTGCCCAGAGAGGAGGCATCCTCTCCTGAGAGGGCTGACAGACAATTGCTGCTCACTGTGTCTTTGCTGATGTCCCTTCCTTGCCTGCTGGTGCCCGTGCAGGCTGGGGCTGTGGTGCTGACCTGTCCTGTTGGATTCCCACAAGTGCCCAGCAGAGCAGAGCGTGCAGCCCAGCCCAGCTGCTGGCTGCTGAACCTCACCCAGCCGGGCAGGAGGAGGGGCTGCAGCCACTCTGAGGAGACAGAAGAGCCTTACAAGCTCAGGAGTTTCTAGCTGGCAGCACAATGTTGCCTTTCTTCTGTGGCTCAGGCCCTCTCTGTGCCCTGTTTATCATTCCCTGGGCTGCGTGCAGCTCGCAGCTGATTTGCCTCTGTGATGCCAAAGCTGCCTGGGATTAAATTAGGAAAGGCTTCTCTTCTCCATCCTGCTCCAGTTACAGGGCAGGAGGTCGTGTCTCTGCTGCTGCAGTCCTCTCAGCTTTGTTGCTTGCCCAGTTCTTCCTTCCCTGGCCTCCTTGCTCAGCAGGAACCCCCAGGTGTGTGGTGCCACCCTGCAGAGAAGATAAAGTTTTGGTGTGATAAGGTTTGGGCTAGAAGAGCTCTGGGTTGTCTGTGTTCCTGATCTTCCTCCACGGTCAGGTCTTGTGGCAGGGCTGATAATCTAATATTCCTCACTAGAGGGAAGTGGAAATACCAAAGTCTTTTACTGCTGAGCTGCAGGGCACACTCACACTGTCACACTGTGCTGTGCTGCAGGGCACACTCACACTGTGCTGGCAGTGCCCTTGTTTGACCTGTGCCTGTTCTGGGCTGGAGCTGGCATTGTGCACTGCTGCTATTTCAGCAGGGTGATAAGCAGCTGGGAAGAGGTGTCAGGCCAGGGAGAAAGCTCAGGGGCAGGAGAAGCCCTCTAAGTGGGAAGGTCACATGAACCCAGCTCCCATTGAAAGCTCAGACTCGTGGCTTCGGGTCCTGGTCCTGGCCAGATCAGTCTGTCCAGAATTTTCAAAGCAAATGTTTTAAGGGGAGAAGGAGAACTTGTTGCTTGCTCGATCCTGAATTTCCAGCCCTTGCAAAACGGGCCAGGTAGTTCCAAGCTGGGAAGTCAAACGTGGTAACCATGGTTTAGAATCATGCTGTAAAAACCACGTTTCAGAAAATACATTGACATTTCTGTGCTCATGAATTGTGCTCTGTAACTGCAATCTGCAAAAGCCCCAAGCAGGAGATTCTTACAGCACGTTGCATGAGAGGATACTCACATAGCAAACAGAAGAATTTCTCAGCTGCCTGTAATGGGCAGCTATCAATTGGGCTGGAGGGACTGAGGTGGTAGAGTTTCAAAACAGCTGCTATGCTGATGACTCGTGGGGGCCTAAAATTAAAGCCTAGCTCAGTTTTCATTCCCAAAGCAACACTTTGGGCAGCCAGCACTTATCTGTCAAAAATGTTCTTTTTTTCCCTTTAAGAGGAAACAGAAAGTAAGTTAAGCTGCTGTAACTCAGGAGAAAATCTGTTGATTTAGAAAAGATTTTAAAATCTCATTCAAGAAACACTTATTATTTACCAGTTAATTATTTCTGGCAGCTGTGAGTGCAAGGTGATCTCATTAACTCCTGCCAGCATCTCCTCCTGGAGGCTTTATAAAGACTTTGGAGGCCAGAGTGTTGGGCTAGAAATCTCGGGAATTATCTCTTTAAGTATTGATGGTGCACCTAGTACAGCAGTGTCTGCCTTATTCTTTATTAGGCTGCCCTCTCCCTGATTCTGCCAAACTGCAGTGAAGTGTTAGACTGCAATGGGACTGGTCCAAGTTGTACTCTGCAAACATTTGAGCAAATCTAGCCAGTCTTTTGGGATTTGCCTCATAAATACCTGGTTTTGCATTTGGGCTGCCCCATGTCAAAGCCAGCCCAGCTTCACTGCAGTCCCGAGCTTTGAGATCATCCCCTGGGTCTGTCTTAGGCAGGAGTGGGCTGCAGTGCCGGCCTGGCCACAGTGTGGCAGTGTTGTGCTACTTTTCATGGAGCTCTGAGCCTGCTCTCTGCAGTGTGCAAGCAATTCCCCAAAAAAACAAAACCCAAAACAGCTTCACTTGAGGATAGCAGCAGCCTTCCACAGGATTCAGCTTCTGGCAGTGATTCTCTGTGGGAGCCCAGCCCGTTCTGCTCACTTCATGTTCCACAAGAAGCAGCAGTTGCCATTATTTGATTTGGCTGAGAAAAGCAGTGTAAGACCCTTGGGTGTGAACCTGGATTTGGCTGAGGGGCACAGGACTGCACAGCAATTAAATTCCAGTTCAGTGTTTGTCACACGTGCAGTGATTTATTTGTATCTCAAGTTCCTGCAGAGTCCCAGGTTTCTTTTGGCTGCATCCATCGCCCTGAGCCCTCTGTCTGTCTCCACTCTGATTTTGTGCATTGCTCTGAGCAATTACATCCACTTTGTCTCACTGCTTTTGCTCTTGTCTGGCAGGCAGGATCCAGGCTGAGGGATGTCAGCAGAGGAGGGAAGAGCAGGAGATGTTAGTGTGGGGGCATCGTGGGCTTGCAGACACCCACCAGGCCCTGGCAGTGGGACACCAGAGAGAAAGGGCTGACAGGAGCCCACTCCAGAACAGCAGTGCTTGTGAATGTGCTTTGCCTGGCACACAGAAACGTTCTCACGTGCATGACTAAAGTCCACAGCTCACAAGGAGCTTTGCTGGTGCAGAGCCAAATCTGCTTCATGGCCTTCCTTCAAGCCCCAGTTTATTTCCAAACACACCCCCAACCCACCACCCTGGGGAAAATAACTCACTGAAGAAGTTTCTCTGGCAGCAATGCACAGAGAGGTTGGACCCTCCTGCACTGAGCTGTTTCAGGCCTGCTGGAGTCTCCCCAGTGAAAAGTAAGAATTTGCTGCCATCTGTAGACATTTGGGTGCTGTTCAGGCTGTTTCCCCAGCCCTTATATAGGCAAGACAGCCACAGCAAAACCTCCCCAGTCCCAAGGCAACCTACTCCTTTATTCAGCCTTTTGCCATCTAAGGTAGCTTGTACCATCTCCAGCCTGTTTATTCTTCACTGCTGGGTCCTGCCAGGAGGGTTTCAGCATCCAGCTCCACTGGTGGCAGGCAGAAAGCTTGGACCTTGCTGGGGGGCAGACAGTGATTCCTTTCTGCATGGTTCTGACAAGAATAAAGTCTGTCCTTTGGGGAGTGTGTTGCTGGAGTCCCACAGTGGCCAGGAAGCTTTTCCCAGGCCAGCTGTGCTCCAGGTCTCAGCTGGGCACTGACAGGCTCTCCTGCTGGGGCTGGCTGCATAGCAGGGCCCTGCACTCACACTGCACACCTCCTGTGCTGTCTGGGCTGCAAGCCCCACTTCCCCCAGTGTTTGTGTGTCTCTGCAGGCTGGCAGAGGCTGTGCTGCCATTGCCCTGCCTGTGCTGCTGCTCCCTGCCCTGCCACCTCTATCAGCTTCAGCTTCTCAGAGCATGTCTTTGAGAGAAAGACCTGCCATCTTCCCTCCCTGGGGCATCCCCTCTTCCTCAGGTCAGGAGAACAGCCCTGAGATGGTGAGGGAGTGCAAACCAGCTTCTTGCAGAATGGCAGATGTGACGTGGTGGGGAGCTGTTCCACACCACAGCCCTCTGGTCCAACACCTCCCTGATGGGCAAACCCCAGCCACAGAACTGAGATGTCCCCAGCATTGGCAGAGTTCCCTGGTGCCAGTGCATCGTGTCTGCCAACCCCACACCTCCAGCAGACCAGCAGCAGTGCTCTGGAGCTGTGTCTCCTGCAGACCATCAGAGCACAGGAATCTTCCTTTGCTCTCCCAAGGCTGCAGTGGCGGGGCCATGGCCAAGGCTGTCAGAGCAGGGGAGGGACACAGGCGTGGATGCAGCAGTTCATGGTCCTCACTTCTGCCTTCTAGTTCCAGGGCCAGGCCAACCTGCACGTGTTTGAGGACTGGTGTGGCAGCTCCATCGAGCAGCTCAGGAGAAACCTCCACTTCCCCCTCTTCCCTCACGTGAGTAAGACCATGACATCCACTGTCCTGCACTTCCCAGCTCAGCTTCCCAGGTGCATCACTCTTGCTCTCTTCATGTCCTGTCCCTACCTTCTTCTGTCTGATCTCTGTTCAAACCCAGCACCTCCCTCCCAGCCGCCTGCTCTGTCCCCCTGCTGAGGGAGCAAGAAGCTTTTGCAAGGGTTCAAGGGTGGCAGCTCTTCTGCTGCACAGGAGAGGGTCATTTCTCACATGCTGGCCTGCCAGGGCTCAGACACGGGCTGAAGGAGCCCTGTATTTGGTGCTCTCAAGTGGCTGGAGAGTGCCATGTCCTGCCCCCACCATCTCAAGGGCATCCCCCATGCAGCTTTTGCCTTCTCAGCAGCACCTGCACCACTTCATTTACTTGGTTTGCTCCTTCCCTCTGCCTCCATCACATCCCATACCCCATCCTCCTCTCAGAAAACATCCTCTGCCCACCTCTCCCAGGGGTTTTGATTTTCCCTTTGTTCCTGTAACATCTAAAATTATTTTTATGAATTTTTTTTCTTCCACCTCAGACAAGAACTACACTGAAGAAGCTGGCCGTGTCCCCCAAATGGACCAACTATGGTCTGCGGATATTTGGTTACCTGCATCCTTTCACCGATGGTGAGGGCTCTGAGTGCCCCACCCGTGCTCTTGTCACCTTCCCCTCCCTCCCCTGCTGGGCTGAAGCACCGGTGCCCTCGCCCTGGCAGCCCAAAGCAGGTCCCTCCCGTGGCCTTGGCGTGCCTGGAAACACATCTGCCTCCTCCCTTGGAGGCTGGAGAGCAGCAGCACAGGAGGGAGCAGATGGAAGGGGTAGATAAACAACTGTGCTGTTGTGGATGCTCAGCCCCATGGCGTGCGTGTGGGCACGAGCCATCCCGGGGCTTTGCCCCCCTCCCTGGCCTGGCCAGGGCTGTCCCTGACACCAGAGATGTCCCTGCTGCTCCCTGGGTGCATGAATGCCATCTGACAGCAGCTGACATCTGTGTTCCCCAGCTGCATCCTCTGCCCCCAGCAGCCTGCTGGCACTCACCTCTGGCAGGGGCCCTGCAGCTGCCATCCCTGACCCAGACAGAGGGAGCCCCAATGCCTCTGTCTCCCTCTGTGGCTCCACCTGCACATTCCTCCGTCCAAACACAGCATCCCACCCAAAATTCTGCTCTGGAAGCAAAAGGGGTGTCAGGGGAGGCTTAGCACAGACTTCCTGGCTTTCCAGGTTAGATGTCAGGTGAAGCCAGTGACATCTGCAAAGGTTGTTTTCAGTCATAGCAGACTTAAGAGAGTTCAGAGAGGTTCAAAGGTGGGAAGGTGATAATATCAAAAGGGAAGGACGGTCCCACCAGGAAAAGGGCAAAGGCAGCACTTCAGAGGGGCAGGATGTGTTCTGTGCACAAACCCCACTCACTCCCCCCATCTCTCGACAGGGGAGTTCCAGTTTGCCATTGCTGCAGATGACAACGCTGAGTTCTGGCTGAGCCCAGATGAGAAGCCCTCTGGTGTCCAGCTGCTGGCCAGTGTAGGCAAGGTACAGTGCATGCTGCACGAGGCTTTCATGTTCCTGTGGGAACAGACACCTTCCTGGCTTACTGCTCCCTTGCACTGCCCAGGTTTCTTTCCTGCCCAGCTACAGGCAGCCTGATGCCAGATGGGGCATGACATATGATACTTAAGCCAGTTACCTCTTGGTAGTGCTATTGGGAGTCCCTTGTTCACAACTAAGGGACTTAAATCTGTGCACAGGTGATGGATTTCACGGATGACTTACCAGGAGGAATTGGAGGGAAGACGGAGTTCAGTTTTCCGTTTTTATCGTTGTCAGTGCAGTAACAAGGGAAGAAACTTACCTGACCTAGAGCCATCTTCTGTCTCTTCACAGACAGGGAAGGAGTGGACAGCACCAGGAGAGTTTGGGAAATTTCACAGCCAGAAATCAAACATGGTGAGGTGAGTGAGCAAAGTCCCTCAGTCCCAGCCACCTCTGCACATGACCAGGAAATCACAAGGACAGGGGAAAAGCACTCAGGCTTGTCCTGAAGAGTTTAGCAATACAGAGAAAGGGATTATTCTGGGGTATTGCCAAAGCTTTGCTGATTTACTGAGGGAATGCAACACTGAATTTTTCTTGCCTGGAGCAGTCAGCCACCAGCACATCCAGACTCCCCTATATGAACTGTATCCCAAGCTTCCTGCCTTGGAACTGGCCAGGCTTCCCAGGGGCCAAAAGCCAGCAGGCCACGCTGAGAGGGAGTTATTCAGAATTAACTGAGAAGGGTCTGGAGTGCTCCAGGTGCAGAAGTGAAGCCACCAATCTCACTGTCATGATCTGGATTTTCTTGGCAGCGCTAGCCCTGCCTACCCTGAGAATTAGGTTGTTTCATGGGTGTGGTTGCTCTCCACTCATTGTCTGCTGACAAGCTGAGAAATGTTCCTTAATGCTGCTGGTGACAGACACCTTGTTCTTGGCAGGTTGTCAGCAGCAGGCAGGTACTACTTTGAGGTGCTGCACAAGCAGGATGACAGAGGGACGGACCATGTGGAAGTAGCAGTGAGTCTGTGGAAGTGGTGATCCCGTATATGTGTCCCTAGAGAGCTCAGGAATGATGTTTGTAACCATTTCCCTCCTTTCCCTGGCCTCAGCTCCTCAGTGCATGAGATGCAGCTAATCCCTTCCAGAGCCCTTACCTACTTCTGTGTGGGATAGCCCTGGCCATGTATCAGGACCCCTTCCTCTGCTTCCTTGGGATAGATCTGCCTTCTCTGGGGTCTGCTGCAGCTTTTTGGCCTTTCCTGGACTGGATGTGTCCTGGGGAATCTCAGCTCATTCCCAGACTTTTGCTGCTGGGTAAATTCAGTCCTAGTAGGAGTAGTGTGTTCCTTTTATTCAGGCTTGGTGAACTCCACAGGTACTTCATTCCAATGTGTTTCTTTGTTCCAGTGGAGACTGAACGACCCAGAAGCGAAGTTCAAAGTCATTGACTCCCAGTATCTCTCCCTTTTTGCTAGTAAGTATCTTCATCACAAGTTTTCCCAAGCACCTCCCCATTCCTCCTAAATGTATGGGCACCCAGTGTTTCACCATGAATCATTGTCTAGCCAGGCAAATACCAGGCATTACACATCATTGGGACAGAAAGGTGGAGGCAGTTCTGGAGAAAGACTTCTGGACAAGGGTGTGACTCGTTATTAAACACAGGAGAATCGGGAGCAAGATTGGAACATTATTTCAGGGAGGTCTAGAGGGAGTGAGGAAGGGCAGAGAGGAGAGTCTGCAAAGGTGAGAAGTGTTGTAGGTGGAGAATAAGACAGGATGGAGTTTGCTTGCTGAGAGCCAGGAGAGTCCCAAGGCATGGGAGCTGTGGGGGTGTGCAGCCAGCTGGGCACAGCCAGGGGGAAGGGGCTGTTGTAGCACTTTGGGAGATTTCACTCACTCGGGGCCCTGAACACACCAGGATGGGCTGGCAGTGCTGGGGGATGCTGCTTTCTTCTGTACCAGCCTCAGGTCTCTCTGAGTTGGTGCTGCCAACGCATCAGTCCAGTCCCTCCTGTTTTGCAAACCCTTCTTAGCACATCAAGTGAGGGTGTTACCAGTTAAGAAGCTCCTTAGTCCTGTTTACCCTGACCCAGCTTTGTCAGCATCACTTTCCTTTGCCAGCATTCCCCCTTTTCCATATCTACTGCTATTGCCTTCCAACATTTCTGGCCTTTTTTCCATACCAGCCCTTTTGTGCATGGAAGACTCCCTGATGCAATCAAGACATCTGTTTGCTGTGTCTTGGATTGCAACCTGCTGCTGTATTTTCTGTAACCTCCCATCTGGACAAGACTGGGCTTTCCATTCCATCTTCCATCTTCATCTTTTTACCTTCTGCTCTTTTCTTCTTACTAATTACCTGTAGAATAGAAGAGTGACATTCCAGAGGATCCTTTCACCATTAGGTGCAGTGCTGCAGTCTCATGTTTATCTGTTGCCTTCTGCCCATAGCTTTTGCCTCGTTTATATTAGCCCTTGGCCATATCACGTGACATCCCATTCTTTCTGGGGTCCCGTGTAGTTCAGTACCTGAAAGCTGCACACCAGTGCCCTTGGCAGAATATTGCTTTCCCCTCATGGACGTTTATTCAATTCCCCTCATTTTAGAATAAGATCCATGGAGACATGAAGTCCTGTGACAGCAGCACCCAAGGAAAAATGTAACAAATACCCAGTCTTGAGTTTGAGCTTCCTGTTGTTCTTGGCTTACTGTGGGGCTTCATTCCCTTTCTGGAGTAACATCCTCCTCAGCCACTGAAAGTCCTTCCCCAAGGTCCTGATCCTTTTCCAGCACAGGGAAAAGCTTTGCTTCTCAGGTTTCTCCTCCCATTCATCTCTCTTTATCTCCTTTGAAAAGATAGTTAATACTAATAACACAGAGGTGCCCAGTAGTTCCTACCAGCACGGGGCCTGTTGAGCACACCACTGCTGGTGTGTCCAAGGCAGAAAGTCATTTTCCTCCACTGCTCACCTCTGTGTGTGTGTGCTTTCAGTGAGGGCCGTGCTCCCACCCCACAGCTCCCGTGTCTGCAGCTGCCTGCCTCAGAGCCTTTCCTTTGCCTGTGCCAGGGACAGCCTTGGTGCCATTTGGAGAGGGCTGGCACTGGAGAGAGGTGCTTTTTGGGGCAAGGAGCAGATGAGCCCCTGGCTCCCCTGTGCTCTCCCTGGTTTCCAGACGAGACGCTGCTGAAGATGGACGAGGTTGGGCACATCCCGCAGACGCTGGCCAGCGGCAGGGGCCGGGCTGCTGGCAGCAGGGCACACCCCGCTGACATGTTGAAGCCTGACCCCCGGGACACTCTTTATGAAGGTAAGACTTGCAAAGCAGCTGAGGAGGTAACTGCAGCTGGGAAGGATTGTCCTCCCACACTGCAGTTATCCAGGCCGTGCTTTTTTATTCCCGAGAATAAAGAGAGGGGCAGCTACGGTATCAAAGCACAGACTAAAGCCAGCCCCTCCTTGCAATCCAGCTCAGACAGCATCCATCCCCAGGCATATTTTTGTGTGAGCATCTAAAGGAATGTAAAGAGTTGGGCTGTGTGAGAAGGTTTGTTCAATCTGTTCCTTCCCTTTCACGTGGATGGCTGGAAGGCAGGGCCAGGGGCAGGTGCCTGGGTGCAGCAGGGCTCCTCCTGCAGCCCTGCCCTGCTCCTGCCCGCAGTGCCCCTGCTGAGCCGGTCCCGCCTGCGCCACGCGCTGCCCGAGTGCCCCTACAGGCCCAGCTACCTGGTGGATGGATTTCCTCTGCAGCGCTACCAGGGACTGCAGTTCGTGAGTTGGCTTCCTCACTGGGGCTTGCCCGGGGATGCACAAGCACAGGGAGAGATCCTGCCAGCCGTGGGGCCTGAGCTTGCCTTTGCAGGGGGGCTGGCAGTGGCTGAGGGTTTCATTCTCGAGGGGCTGTAGCATGTGTGGGTTACTAAAGCCACGGACATCTCTTCTGGAGGACTCAGACACCTCTCTCTCAGTTAGTTCTCTTTCTGTTGTAGGACTTCAGCTCAGTTAGAGGGGTGGACAGATGCTGAGGGAGAGGGTAAAAGGCACATGCACACGTGTATCCTAGCATGCTTCCTTCTGTCTTCCCTCCTCACAGCAGAGAGTGAGCAGCTCCTGCTCCCTCTGAAAAGGGCTGGTTACCCTGCAGCTACGTCCAGGTCACTTTGTGACTGACTCTGGCATTTATGAGGGTTTCACTTTGTCTTCCTCCCTTCTTCACAGGTTCATTTATCCTTTGTTTACCCAAATGATTACAGCCGCCTGAGCCACATGGAGAAAGACAACAAGTGCTTCTACCAGGAAAATCCTTATTATTTGGAAAGGTAGCATGCTGTAAATTTGGGATTACTAGCAGGGTGGGGTAGAGCTTGAAGGCTGGAATTGGTGTGGAATTTCATGCTCACTTCTGTATAACTTTCTTAATTCTTAAAGATCCCTGAAGTCTTGCAAAGCATTAAAGCATTTATAGTTTCTTTTGATAACTTAAGTGAAATTATGTTTGGGTCTCAAGGGCAAACTACCAGGGCTTTTCTTGCACTGTTAACCCAGTAGCCGAGTCAGAGCATGTTTGTTCTCTTACATCAGGGAGTGTATTCCCAGCAAGCTTGGCCTGCCAGTGGCTGGAGCCTCCTGATAGCTGTCAAAGGGAAAGCCAAAAGATGTTCACCACAGGCCTCTTTCTGGGGGAAGAAATGCCTGTCACTCATCTTCACTGGTGCCCAGATCCCAGTGCTGGCCCCACAAGGGAACTGCTACTGCATGCTCCCTACTGCAATAACCAGACACCTTGTGCAGGAGCTCCCAGCCATTCAGGAGGACTTTTTTGCAGGATAAGGAGGGTCGCTCTCCCAGTAAAATAACTGATGATGGCCTCCCTGCACTCAGGATCTTCTTCCTTCTTCCAGGAAAGGGCAAAGTAACTTTCATCAAACTTGTGCTTTGCTCTTCTCTCTGCAGATTTGGATTTTACAAGTACATGAAAATGGATCGGCCAGAGAAGAGCCTGGACTCTGGAGAAAAGACAGAGCAGCCAGGTAATGTCAGAAGCCAGAGGATCCTTTTATCTGTCACTTTTGTGTGTGGTCTTGCAGCACCAGCTGAAAGAAGCTGGTGACTTTCCATACCAAGGAAGTCTCAGCCTTCCCCTGCCAGATTGCTGTCTGGGAGGAGACCTTTGCTGCCACTTTTACTTCCCTTAAGGGCAGGTTGGGAGCTCACCAGACAGTGGGCTGCGGTGGACAACATGACGACTCTCAGGCCCACAGCTTAGCTGAGGTGCAATTCTAGCAAAAGCACGGGCAGGAGTACCCCAGCCAGAGGTGTGGCAGCCTGTGGTCACCCCTGCCCTGCAGAGCTGTGGCCAGACCCACAGCTAAGGGCAGAGGCAGCCAGCTGCACAGCCTTTGGCAGCGGTGCTGGTGGGTGCTGAGGAGGCTGGTGGCAGCAAGAGCACAGCTCCCGTGTGGGAGAGCATCCCTGTCCCTCTAAGCAGGACAGACAGAGCTGAGAGGAGGCCAGAAGCAGCTGCCCCCTGCCTGGAGTGCCTGGTCAGGGCAGGGAGGGCAGAGGGAGGCGTGACTGAGGTGCCAGAGGTGTGACTTGGATTCACCCTGCAGGCTCCCAGGAGGGGAACCCGGATGAGCTGCAGTACGAGGAGCAGGACGTGGAGAGCACCGGTGTCCCCGAGCCCGCCGGCCCGGGGCGGGCAGGGCCAGCAGGGCGGGCCCCCAGCCTGTGGGGCAGTGACCACCTTCAGCACGATGAGCATTCCCTGCGGGAGCGCCGCCGGCTCCTCTCGCTGCTGCCTGACAACGCAGGGGAGGAGATCTGGAGCAGGAGGACAAAAAGGGCTGGTGTCAAATCAGCTATGCTGGCCTCTGCCAACCAAAGCTTCAGCCTGGCTGGCCTGGAGGGAAGCCCGGTCACCAAGGGACCCCGTTTAAAGGCTGGCATCAAAGACAGTTCCAGGAGCACTCTGCAGCCTGCCAGGGCCATCCAGGGCAGAGTGCCTGTCAGAAGGGCAAACCCTCCTTCTAGGACTGTGTCTCAAAGGCAGCAGCCTCTTGGCCCCCCCAGGGGCTCAGAGGTCACAATTCCCAAGGGGGTGGGACCTCGAGGAGACCTCAGCAGCAGGAAGGACAGGCTGGGGCCAGCGGGCACCGTGCCAGCTGGGAGGGCAGACCCAGTGCCTGGGCAAGGTGGGCTGGCACAGGGGCTGGCACAGGGGCAGCCCCACGCTGCCGAGCAGCAGGCAGCCAGCAATGGGCCTGGGGGTGCAGGAGAGGCACAGGGGGCAGCTCCCGTGAGGGGCAGGTCTGGAGGAGCAGCAGAAGAGGAAGAGGTGGACGGGGAGCCAGAGGAGGAAGATGAGGAGGATTTTGATTACGTGCCAGTGTTTGACCAGGCAGTCAACTGGGAGCAGACTTTCAGCATGAGCAACCTGGACTTCCACATGCTGCGCACAGACTGGATTGACCTGAAATGCAACACCTCAGGAAACCTGCTGCTGAGAGAAAGCGAGGCCCTGGAAGTTACACGTGTCTTTCTGAGGAAGCTCAACCAGAGGAGCAAAGGGTAAGGCACGGTGAGAAGGCCGAGGGGCACTGCCCCAGAGCTGGCTTTCCGTGCTGCACAGGGAATACCTGCTGTGTGAGTAACTGGTGAGAGTCAGAGGATGGACTAGATGCGGCAAATAAGATTTCAGGCAAGGAGTCTGTGTAAAGCACTGGACTTCAGGCACACTTCTTTTGTCTGAGAAATGGTACCAGCTTTTGCTGGTACTCTTTTGTTACATGGTCTTGATATGGTTCTTTTCTTCTCAAGACTTACCATCCCTTCTGGCAAACAGACATGCTTCCTCTGGCCTCCCTAAGCTAAACAATCTAACTCCTGACCCTTCTGCTGGGCTAGCCTTAATTTTTATAATTATTTTACCAGTCTTTTTCCAGTTGGTGTTAATCTTCCTATACATAAGTGACCAGTATCCTGGATGTTTTATGGAATGGGTGTTATTAGCTTCTAATCTCTGCTGGAAGCAGGCCTAATGCTACGTATTAAGATCACCTTTGCTTTTTCAGGGTCACATCAGTCACAGTCAGGTGTAACTGATCACTACACACAAGATTTTTCTCAGGATTTTTAACTCACGAGCATCTGTTTTATAGCAGAAGCTCCTGCTAAGATCCGGAAGGGCATGGCCTGGCATTTCATCCAGGTTTGGCCATTCTGAATCTGCAGCTCCTGCCAGTTTTCCTGTGTGATTGCTCAGTGCTACTCAGTGCCACTCTTGTTTGAGAAGCTGTCGGTTTCAGCAGCCCAAACACCCTCCTTGTGCCAAGATCCTTGTAGGTGGTGTTGAATACACTCATTATTACCAGCCCTACACAATCACTCAGACACATTTGTTATTTTCTGTGTCACCTTTATTTCATTTCTCTTGCCAAGTATTTTCCCTTGGCCGGAGTCCCAGCTCTAATCCCGCACGCTTGTGGATTTTGGAGGAGCAGGTGCCCGGCGTTGCCGTGGGGCCGGGGCAGCAGCGCGGCCGGGGCGGGCGGGATTGTGCCGGCCGCAGGGAAGGAGGGAGCTGCGGGAGGGAGCAGCGGTGCCGGTGCCCACGGGGCTGTGTCCCCGCAGGCGCTTCCAGCTGCAGCGCATCCTCAACGTGGAGAAGCGGCAGGACCGCGTGCGGGGCAGCCGGTACCTGCTGGAGCTGGAGCTGCTGGAGCTGCTGGGGCCGGGCCGGCGCCGCCTGCGCCTCTCCGAGTTCGTGTTCGCCCGCGGCTGGCAGGGCCCCGGCCGCGGGGACGACGAGAGGAGGATGAGGAGCCTGGCCTGGGGCCGCCGGCGGCACCTGATGGCGGCGGGCGGAGAGCCCGAGCTCTGCTGGCCCCAGGGGTTTTCCTGGAACCACCGGGCCGTGGTTCACTTCGTGGTGCCAGGTGAGATCCCCGGGACATCCAGGGGGGGCACGGTGGGGGTTCCCATGGGGCAGCCCTGTTCTGTGGGTCTGAGCCAGTCTCAGCCACCTTACCCGGGTCACTCCCAGTTTCTATTCTCTCCAGGTGAAATACCCTCAGAAGTGTGATAGGGCCCAAAGCTCAGAGAAAACCCCTGTCCCGGGGTGGGAGAGAACCCACACTGATTCCTTGCCTCTGTCACCAGGTTTTCAGCCTGGGCCTATTTCATCATCCCTGAAAGGTTGTTGGGGCTCAACAGAAGGCAAGAAGCCTTGCCTGCTGAGAAAAAACACCACCATTGAAATCAGTTTGCTTTGATTCTCTCCCTGTTGCAATACAACCAGTGAAAAACCAGGCCCGTTGGGTACTGCAGTTCATCTCTGACATGGAAGAGCTATTCCGAGTCACCAAGGATCCCTACTTCAGCATCATCATCACAGATTACAGCAGTGATGACATGGATGTAGAGAAGGCTCTGAAGAGGTCTGCCTTGCACAGGTGGGGATACTGCTTGGTGACAAAATGCCACTCTCACACATGTGCCTGCAAACAGCACATCTGGCAGTCTCTGTGTGCTGGCCAGGCACAGCCTGCTGCAGCTGGAGCACCACAGACACCATCCATCCAGACCTTGCACATACACATGAATGTGTGTTTGTTACAATGTGCAGATACATATACATGTGCATGGGAAAGTGTAAGGCAATGCCTGGTGTCATCTTCCAGCTAAATTTATTGAATTTGTCTCTTTTTTCAAGATTGCAAGAGAGAAGAGAAAGCAAGTCTCCCAGTGATGGGGCAGGGGGAGGACAGAAAAGATAAGGAAGCTGTGAGAAGTGGGACAGAGAGTGGGGAGACCTCTGCTTGCTGGAGTGACCCTGCTCTGATCTGACACAGCTTTGCCTGGTCATTTCCACTACATGCCAGGGGCTTCCAGGTCTAGTCCTAGGACAGAGCTGGGCTAGAGCTGAGAAGAGTTTTGCTAGGCTCTGTTCAGGGGCAAGACTCTCTGGGCACACTGGGACCAGGAGCAGTGCTGGGCTTGTGCACTCCCCCAGCAAAGTTTCCTCTGCCTCAGAGGGTGCGTGGGGCAAGGGCAGCTCCACAGCCCAGTGCTGCTGTGGCACTGCCTGCGGTGCCTCCTGTGCCACTGAAATTCCCTTTCCCTCTGACCCCCAGCTATCAGTACCTGAAGCTGACAGGGAATTTTGAGCGTTCTGCTGGGCTGCAGGCGGGGATAGACCTCATAACGGTGAGTCTGGGGGCCTGGGGAGGGCCGGGGAGTTTGTAGTGGGTGTCTGTGTTCCCACTGCCTTGGTACTGAGCACACGGGGTTTTAGGGAAGGGAATAGCCTAGCAGACCAGTTCAAATGTGGATGTGTTTCCTGTCCTTCCAGAGTAAGGATCTCTATTCTGAGGAGCTTGTGCTCTGTTTGATTCTTGGTCCACCTGCTGGGACTGTCAGACAGGAGGGAAATCAGCAGGAGCAGCTTTGTGATCCTGGCTCTGCCAGGTCGAGTCATGATATTTCACACTCATCATTGAACAGCCACTCAGTGGACATTTTGCCAGCCCTGGGGATCTCAGTTTCTGATACAATAATGGAATTTTGACTCCCATATCTCTGTCTTCCTGTCCCTCAAGAGAGATTTACTGAAAGTCAACCTATTTTCTTCCCACCCGGTACGATTGGTTCCAGGACCCGCACAGCATTGTCTTCCTGTGTGACCTCCACATCCACTTCCCAGCTGGAGTCATTGATTCCATCAGGAAGCACTGCGTGGAAGGCAAGATGGCCTTTGCACCCATGGTGATGAGGCTGCACTGCGGGATGT
The DNA here is from genome assembly GCA_013400275.1 of Rhadina sibilatrix. Lineage (NCBI taxonomy): Eukaryota > Metazoa > Chordata > Aves > Passeriformes > Phylloscopidae > Rhadina > Rhadina sibilatrix. The sequence continues at coordinate 441,127 of VWYO01018507.1, forward strand.
CCCCACAGTGGCCCGATGGTAAGAGGGCTCAGACTTTGGGAAATGGGGAAAGAGGAAAGTGCCTGCCTCCTCTGCATTTGTTCCTCTGGTACTCTCAGGGTCTGGAGCTTGAGGTACTTCCAGGTCCACAGGGTGAGTGTGTGTTAGACATAGGATGGGGTTTAACAGCATCAGGTACCTGGAATTTGAGATCCAAAAGCTAGCAGAGCTTTGTCTGATGTTTCTCCTGGTTGTCTCCTCGGGCTCTTTATGGATTTAAGGACCTTGGAAAACCCATCCCTTATTTCTGTCTGTCCATCTCCCTCTTTTCTTAGGGGGCACAGCCCGTCCTGAGGGAGAGCTGGTAGACCAGGAGTGAGGGAAACCAAGCCAAGCTGGAGGGAGAAAAGCAGTACAGCATAGGATTTCCTTTAGACAGAGGTGGCCATCCTGAGCCATCTGGGCACAGGGACAGCCCTGGGAAGCTGGGACAGTCCAGCAATGGTGTTGCCAGAGAGGAGGTGTGAGAGGCTCTGCTAACAAGTTGACAGGACAGACAATGCTGTCTGTCCACAAGCCTTTCTCGTTCCCAAAGCTGGCTGGCATGGTTGGTTCTGCCTTGGTGCTGAGTTTACTCCCTGGTGTCAACATTGTGCTAAAAGTAGCTTGAGTCTCACTCCAGCAGCTCTGCTGGAGCCATCAATGGTTCAAAACCCCAACAAAGCTTTGCCTCTTTTGTGCTCTCCTCAGGCTACTGGGAGGTGAATGGGTTTGGTCTCCTGGGCATATACAAGTCTGACCTGGACAAAATTGGAGGCATGAACACAAAAGAGTTTCGAGACCGCTGGGGAGGAGAGGACTGGGAACTCCTAGACAGGTAGGAATCCACTGTCATTGTTCAAGTGCTCAGGAGGGGAAGCCCATCAGATCCTGGAGAACCAATGACCATGGGAGTGGGGATCTAAGGAGATTGAGATGACTACTGCCACCATAATCTTGGCCAGGGAGTTTTTGAGCATATCCTGATCTCAAACCCAGTATGTGAGGAGACAAAACACTCTGCTGCAGCCACTGGTAAGGGAGGAGCTGTTTTCTGCTGCCTTGCAGCCACAATGCTGGTTGGTCTCATGCAGATCAGGCATTGGTGGTTGTGAAGACTTTGTCCTCTTCAAGCACTGCAGAGCACAGTCTGAGTCCCTCACATTTCCCATGTAACATTTAACAGTTGAATTGCCTTGAAGACCAACTGGTGGAGAGGCATTTAAAGCTTATGAGGTACAGTTAAAATTTCTGACGATTTTGTGATGAGGGATCTCCACTGCACAAATCCTGGGCCTCTGAGTTTGTAGTTGTAGGGTTTGGGCCCTGTCCTGTCTTTTCTGTCAGATGATTGCAATCCAGTGCTGCCAGCCATCTTTCCTGCTATCTTGGCATATGCAGGCACTCCTGACCAGTCCTGCCCTCAAGGGCAGAAAGGGTCATTAGATTCCTGCTTACGGATTCAGGATGCCCCTGAGCTATTCTGGACTATGCAACTTGCTTTTGCAGTCTCTCGTCAACAGCAGAAAAAGAGTTTTCCTGGGCCTGAGTCCCTCAGTACCTTTGTGATGAAATTTTCCCTAAGCCTACTCTTCTTTCTGCCAGGATCTTACAGGCTGGGCTGGAAGTGGAACGTCTTGCCCTGAGGAACTTTTTCCACTGGTTTCACTCCAAGCGGGGCATGTGGAACCGGCGCCAGCTGAGGACAGCGTAGCCTTCAACCCAGAGCTGCTGGGCAGCACTGCCACCATCTCATCCAGATGTGCACCTTACCAGGGCACGCAGCTGAGTGCCCAGACCCTTCCTCTGCCTCCAGAGCCCTCTGATGGCAAATGGCACGTGGCACATGGCACATGGCACCAGTGGCACAGCCGAGGAAGGGGCCAGCAGAGCGGGAGCTTCTCTTGTCAGCCGCTGCTGATCCGGGACGGGGATCCGTGTGCCTGGGGTGGTGTGTGAGGAGATGTGACAAGGGAAGGACTTGTATTTCCTGCCGTGCTGTCTGGTGGAAGGTGCACTGGGAGAGGTGCTGTGTTTCCTGTTGAGTCTTGCACCAAGCAAACACCAATCCCAGCTAAGCCCCAAATGGTTTATTCAGAGCAACGCAGCTTCTCTTTCAAGACCTGAATGAGAAAAACAAGAAAAGAACCCACAACTGTCCCCATTTCCTCTCCCTTGCCATCTCTCCAGTACCCGTGATTTTGGACAGGGACCAAAGTTCTCTGATCAGTATTGCACCCACATGCCCATGTGCTGACTTGAGGAAATCTGGATGCAGAGGAGCTGATAGGCACTTCAGGCTGCTGGTGCTTAGACTTCTCTCTGTGCTTTTCACTTTGGTCATTATGAAAAACTGCTCGTGTTCAGCAAATAATGGGCCATGGATGGAGTTGCAAATACATTTCCCTTATAAGAGCCACGTTTTCCTTATCTGGGTGAGCTGGCAAGGGTGATGTTACAATTCCACCTACATTATTGACCCACTGCCTGAGGGTAGTGGAGGGGCTATACAGAGAAGCCAACAGGGCATCTCAGGAGGAACTTTGCAGCCTTATCCGACAGACGTGTGTTTGTCCTAACAATATCAGGGAAACCCTAGCAGGGAAGAAGTGGCAATATTTTATTAGTTGAAATATTGTGATTTGTCAGAAGAGGAGATAGAGTCTTCTGTTCTCAAGATCCTGTACATTTATGCAGCATCTAAAGTTAATTTAATAAGTTATGGCTTCACAGTTGTGTCTTGTCATAGTTTGACTCTTATGTAGAGAGCAGGCGTCTTGGTTGGAGAGCCAGCACAGCTGTTGGTGCTTCCTCTCTGGAACAGCCCTGGGAGCTCTGGCCTGGTACAGAGGAGGTGGCCTCAGGTCTTGGCACATGCTCTGGGTGTAACCAACAGTGAGGACAGAAGAGTGAATAAAAGGATGAGCAAACCTATGCTGTCATTGATGCAAGAACTGTGGAGAGAGCCCACAGCTGGCCTGGTGCTACAGGGGAGTCTTAGCCCATAAAACTCCTGTTAGTGTAAGGCAAGATTTTTTTTTTTTACTCTGTAACCATTTTAGAAGACTGTATAAACCCAGAAATCCCAGCTCTCCCAGTGCTTTACACTGAAGCTTCAGTGTCCCCATACCGTGCTGAAAAGGTCTCAAGCTTGAGGTGAGAGTGTGACAGGATGCTGCTCGTGGTGCCCGGTGCTGTGGGGAGTTGCTGGGAAGGATAGTGGATGTATGCAGAATACAAGCAAAGCTGACTGGTACTAGATTTTTTTACTCTTTGCTGATGGAGTAGATGCCAATTCAGAATAGGCATTCATTTCTTCCTGGGTCTGTGATGCCTGACAAGTCCATCAAGCTCTGCTCTTGCAGTGGGAAACTGAACACGCAAGTTCTGGCACGTGAGATAGAAATCGTGTCAGATCATCTGTTTGCATCAGTCTGGCTTCTGTCAGTGATGGATTTAGAAAAAGTCAACCAGATACCAGGAGCTCTGCTGTGCAGTGGGCAGCTGTGGTGAGAAGTAGACAGCAGAGATGGCTGTGTCTCTGAATCCGTGGAGCCTTTGCCAGAATGGAGACACTGAATATCCATCCCAGAAGAGGCAGCTTTAGCCAGCTGCCCAAGCCAGACTAGTCTTCCTTTTGAGGGAAAACACTTTAACCATGCAGATACTAAGAAATTAAATCATGGCAGTTGGAGTGAGAGGGAAGAGGCTGACAAGTCAACACGTTTTTTGAATTTTTTTTTTTAAGTATTACAGGGATTTAGGAGACCAGAGCCCTGTGATGCAATGTTGCAATAAGCCCTGTTTCTGCCTGGAATGTGCAGTGTCAGTCATGCTGTGGGTGCAAGTCAGAGCCTGTGCTTCCCTCAGACACAGGCACAAGTGCAGGAGGGTGCAGGTGAGCTGCTCTCAGGCTGCAGGGCTGTGCCTGTGCAGGCTGGCCGTGGCACGCAGTGCCTGTGGGATGGGGAGAGGCTGGCACAGGGACAGCAGCAGCTCTGGGCCCTCGGCTGGGAGCAGCCTGGTGCCTGCTCTGCAGATGGAGAGCTCTGGGCATGGGGAGCAGGAGCTGCTTGTGCCTTCACATCCACGTGGCCTGCACACTGCAGTTAGCAGCTGTCCATCTGCAGACACTGGCAAGGGTTAGGTGCATCCAGAAGGTAACTCATTGGCATAAGTGACAAAGAGTATTCCCCACCACAGAGGACAGCCAGCTTTTAAGGACTGGACTGGACAGTAGGGTGCACCCCTCAGAGCAGCACTGCCAGCAGAATTTGAGGATTTTGCCCCCATTTTTCAGCTGTGACTGCACCCCTTCCTTCACACCTTGTAACCCAGGCCAGTGGTAAGCAGAACTACCTCGTGAGGACTCCTTGGTGAAGATGGAAGGAGTTACTGGTTTTCAGTCCAGTTTCCTAATGGCCACTTTTCCCACTGTCAAAGCTGCCATCTCAAATGTTCCTCCCTTTCAGTGGGAACTCTCAGTTGGTATCCAAGCATTGCAGTAGTAAAGGTGATTAATACTAATTGGCACTAGCTGGCAGCCTCCACGGAGGAGCTTGGAGAGCCCATGGGGACAAAAACTCTCTTCAGCCCACAAGCTCAGAGACCTCATTGTAGGGTGTAGGGAGAGAAGGGGCTCCACACTCCCCAGTTTACTGGCCAGCAGCAAACCTTGCAGGAGCTTTGCTCTGAGGCTGCTGCCCCTCTTCCAAAGCGAGCTGCAGCTTTTCTCCCCAGAGTCACAAAGAGGGGGAGAGCAGGAAGCACAGCAGGAGCAGATCCCTCAGCCATGCACTGGAAGAACATGGCCAGGAAGCTGACTCTTCTCAACAGCTGGTCACATTTCTGTCACCAGGATCTTTTTAGGAAGCTGTGCTGGAGTTTCTGGCCTTCATGTGCATCCTGGCTGTGTCCTGCCTGAACAGCTGGAGGAAGTCAGTTGCATAGGATTTTCCTTGCATCAGGCCAGGAGCAAGCTGCTCCAGAAGCTCTGTCTGTGGCTGGGGAGATGATGGACAATGCTGCAGAAGAGACCTTTTCCAGGGTAGGATGTGACCAGGCTGGGGAGTCCAGGCCACTGAGTGTCAGGTGCAGGGCAAGGGGGCTCTGCCTGCAAATGTGACTGTGTCCTCAGGACTGAAGTGTGGTGCTCAGGCTTGCTCTGCACGTCAACAAGGGAATGAAGAAGGGCTGGCTTTTAATCTGAGCAAAGTGTATTGTGTGAAAATTATTATTTGTTTCCTTGTTGTCTTAATGTTTGCCCAGTATGAACATCTCTCCTCATGTCCTACAAATGTCTGAAGTTGATTGTTTTTTAGATACAGATGCCTTGTGGTGAAAATCTGAGTTGTACCTTTGAGTCACCTGCCTTAAAGTGGCTCTGTGCCTTCAAGACGACTCCTGGGCCACCTCTCTGTGGGAGCTGGGGGATATACAGATTCTCCTCGTGTTTTATAAATACATTGTCTTCCTACAAGAGCTCTCTCCTGTCTGTGTGTTCACTTGCACCCACATCACTGTGCAGCAGATCAGAACCCAGCTGTGCTCCTCTGTCCCCATCAGGCAGTACCAGGGAGGGATCCCTCTCTGCCCAAGGCAGCAGGAGCTCTGCAGGCAGGGCTGGTGGGGGATGAGGGGCAGGGTTAGGCAGCAGTGAGCCCTGCTGCAGTCCCCTCTCCATCTGTGGGAAAGGGGATGGCAACAAAACAGTTCCCCTCCTGGCTGGGTGGGTTTATCATGTGAAACAAGGTGGAAACACAGGACAAATGCACATTTCAGCAAAGCATGAGTGTGATGTGATGAGATAATGTGGAAAACACAGTGGTGCTCCTGGCAAGCAGAGGGCAGCTCCTGGAGAGGACCACGGGTGGGAGCCTGGACCTGAGCTCAGTACTGGGCACAGCCTGTGCAAATAGGAGGTCAGCTGTTTTACAGCAACTGCTTATTTGGATCCAATTCTGACCCATTTACACTTCAGCTGTGCCACCTTTGAGTATCAAAAGCTTGGCAGCAATGGGAGTCACACACAAAGAGGGGAAAAGGCAGCCAAGATTGCTAATGAGTGTGATTTCACTATAACGAGAAATTATTAATATTAAAGGGGGTGGGGGGAAGTAGTCCAGTGTGCTGCCAGTCTTTTGCTTGCCCAGGATGAGTGGCAGGAAGCCCCCTCTGCTCCTTCAGGCCTCACATGCTGCCATACCCAATCCAGTAGCTCTCTCAAACAATGATGAAGTTCTGATCTCGTAATGAAATTCCCCTCCCTGCTTCTTTCCCAGCTGACTCTTCTCTGTTTTCCCCTCTCTTTACAATTCAGTCATCAATGCTGATTGCTTTGCCTCTTGCTCCATGAACCAGTGAGTGCTAGGGTTTGGGCTCTGCACACAGGAGATGTAATTTTTTACCTTCCCTTGAACCCAGCCAGGCAGCAGTGGCTGACAGCCCTTGGCTTGTGGTTTTGCTGTGCCTACAACTCATTCTGCTACCTCCAGTGAAGCCTTTTCCTAGAGGAGGGGGGATAACAGGCTTCCCAGAAAAACCCACCCCTCTGCTGCCAGGAGAGCAAAGACTGAGGACCAAGTTAAGCAGCAAACTCAGAGTCACCCCAGACCAGAGTGGAGGACAAGGCTCTGCCTGCTTCACCAAGAGAACTCAGACTGAGCTCAGCTTTGCCTCTTCAGCTTCTGGTAAATACATAACTGGTATTTGCCACCCTGCCCTTTCTGTGCAACTTTGCTGCAGCTCAAGAAAGTCCCTGTCAGGTTCAGGTGCTAAGCTGCTGCTGGCCCTGGCCTCAGCCAGCACCTTGGTGGGCAAGATCATTCACAACCTCTCAGAAAATCACCACGTGTGAGTGACATGGGTTTGGGTTTGCAAAGTCAAATACAGAATGCAAATGAAATCTGCCTGTGTCTGGTTCTAAGTGTCAGACACTCCCAGTAGCTCCAGAAGACTGGTGTGAGGATGTTTTCATGGCATTTCTCTCTCAGGGGTGGCAGGAATATACAAAATGAGAAGTTCATATTAAACTCTGATTCTGCAGTACAATGGAAAAATCATTTAATAACCAAAAGAGCATGTAATTATTTAAAAAGGCATACATAAGTCTATTAAAATACCATTTTTTAGCATGACTATAGAGTTAAAAAATTTAGGATCGAAAATTTTTACTCTTTAATAAAAATCTTGAAGCTCATTAACTCAAAGGATTTTTTTAAGGAAACAAATTGTTCTAATACAAGAGAATTACCAGAGCTGTCATTATAAACTAAATACATTTTAAAACATTTATATTAGTGATAAGAATAAATCATAACGGTGATTTTTTTAATAAAGTAATAAGCTATTCAGCTGTAATTTTTCATTGTGGCAATAAGCCTAGGCTGTGTCCTTATGTATAATGTTTCTTCATTTTCTACTAAATATTGTCAAGCTATTCTGACATCATTCCTGATAGGTGCCTGATGATGACATCAGACCACAATAACTTGTTAATATTCCAATGCTGGAAATACCTGATTGTTTTCTTAACTATGTCACATTTAATTTTAAACAACTAGGGGAACATTTGAACTGGTTCTAGCTGTCTTCATGTACACACACCATTCTATCCTAGGAAAAGTTATTTCTTAGTTTGAGAAATCCATTCCAACATTTGGGAGGTAAACAATTAGAATTGCTTTAAGGGCATCAACTTATGTTTGAGACAAAAAAAAAAAAAAAAAAAGCTGGACTGACTTATTTAGCCTACAAAGTAAACCGGTCTTCTCTACCAAATGAGCCAATATTGTATATGTGAGGCAGGCAGCTAAAATAAGAGATTTACAGAACTGCACTTTTAGAATGTATACCTGCTGCTGATGCTGCAGTTTTCCCTTGCAAAGTTTGCTCTAGCTTGGAAAGGCAACGTCCCCACCCCTCAGAACTGCAAAAGCACTTCAGTAAGGGGCTGCTGTGCTGTGCCACAGGCAGAGTTTGGAAGTGTGACCCGGTTTGCTGGACTGGTGGCTGGGCTCCTGCGGAGGTCACGCAGACGTGGAGGAGAGTGCCCTGCCCAGACCCTGCAGGGAGGACAAGAAATGCTGGTAAGGTCACCTCAGACTCTGTGCACGGCCAGAGAGGAGCAGTCAGCTGCTGCTGGACACCACAGCTGCCCCTGCACCTCTGGGTGCTGCTTTCAGCACTTGCCCTCTCTGGATCCCAAACCAGCAGTGTTTTGTAGAGGCTTTTGGCCTTGCATGCACCCTCACCATAGCGTGTGTCTCTTGAGCTTTCTTGTTGGTGTTGCCCTGCTTGCATTTAAACTGTGTTTACATTTTGCTGGTCATGTAAGCAAGAAATGTGAATTTTGCTTCTTGAGCTAAAGTGCTTTTGATTTAAGAACATGTCATTCCCTCGCTGATGTGACATGGGAACCCAACCATTTGGATGAACTCTTATTTACAGGGCTTCCTTGAAAATGAGCATGAGATGCTTGAAGCAGTCCCTGCCAAACTACAGTGGCTGCTGTAAGGAGCTCTTCCCCCCCTGCCTTGCCCAGCACCTTCCTTTTCCTCTGCTCAGATAGTGTTGCTGTCTGGGGGTTCCTCCCAGAACACACCTTGTCTTCCTCCCCAGCTTCAGCTCCCATCCACAACTGCTATCTGTATCTAGCATGCTCTCTGCAGCCTTCCAAAAACCAGTAAATCCCAGCAACTGGGATGTCTGATGTTCTTGCTTTGGTGACCAAGTGAGGAGAACTCCTCCTCCTCCTCTGAGGGGATTTGTTCAATGGCCACAGGTTTTTGTGGGACAGCGATGTGCCTCTGGAAAGGCTTTGTTAGTTTGTGCAGCTTTGCCCTCTCCACCTTGCAGGGAGGTTTTTGGGAATGAGAGCCCTCCCAGGGGCTGGCAGTGATGGGAACTCGCCCTTTCTTACCTGAGTCCACTGCCCCATGAATTAGTAAGGTCCAAAGTTCCTGGCAGGGTAGAGGCCAGTCTTCTGCACCCCGAAGGCTGTGATGAAGATGTTGAGGATGACTGTGATGAAGATGAGGGCTGTGGCAGCGTTGTTGAGTATATTCAGGCGGGGCTGCTTTGCAATGTCATTCAGGTTCAAACGAGCTGTACAGTACAATGCAGAAAGTGGAGGGGGTTTGCAGACTGACTCCAAGTCCCCCAGCTGCTGCAAGCCCCCCCTGCCTGGTAGATGTTCACGGTGCCCCTGAGTGCTGGGGCCACAGAGCAGAGGGAGCGGTCACAGGAATGCTACAGGAGCCACAGCTTGCTCTGGGATGACACAGGAGGATGGAGCAGAGAAAAACTCATCTTGTTTTGATTTTTTTGGCAAAATTCTTTGTTTTGCCATGGAGGTGCCGTGGCCCTGCAATGGATTAACCCTAAACAGGCAAGTTCCTGCTGCTCGCTAGCCAGAGACGTGCCATGGTCCCCCCCCAGCACTGCATGGCCATGGGACATGGTGAGGGCAGGCTGTGGGACACAGGAGACAAGGGCAACTGTGCTCTGCTTGCACTGGGAGGCCAGTTCCTCCCTGACACCCAGATGTCACCTGTGTGCTGACACAGCTGCCAGCCCTGGATACATGAACGGGTCAGTCCTGGCTGATGGACACGGATCCCTTCAGACACAGCAATACCCTGGTCACCAGGGCTGTCTGACCAGTAAGCCATGCAAACTGCAGCCATGCTGTGGTGCCTTGTCCCCTTTCTCCTCCCAGCTGGCTCCAGCCATCACAGCTGCCACCAGGAAAAGCTGTGGTGTGTGTAACAGGGGAAGGAACACGTCCCAGATTTCCCAAAGCCTCCAGTCCTCTGTCCCCACAAAAACCCATTTAGGATATTCAGGGAAATGCAGCATTTTGCAGGTTTTTAGTACTGGGAATCTGTTAGAGACTGAAATACAGCAACTCCTGGATCAGATGGAGCAGGGGGCAAGCACCAGCAAGCCAATGCTGGTGTTACTGTACTGCCTGTAGACCACCAGGAAAACCGTGGGATCGGTTAAATGTGAGGTTAATGTAGGGAATACCTCTGCCTAAATTGTTTAGTCCCAGATGAAGTAAGATATAAAATACAGCTAAAACGTAATGTCTGCAAGAGCTGCATGAAGGAGCAGATAACAGTAGGAGCAGCAGGAGGCCCATCTTGGCCAAGTCCCCACTCCTTCACTGGGGCAGGGGGTCAGCAGTGGGAAAGGGAAGGAAGAGCTGTGCAAATGAAAAACAACCCACCCACCACTCTGAGTGACACTGACCGCCCTACCACCCACACCCAGCCCTGGATGGACCCAGAGGGGACTGCTCTGGGGGAAGAGGCTTCTCCCTTCCACCCCCACACCAGCCCTGCCCCTGCCACCCTGCCAGGGTGCAGACGCCTCGGCGGCCGCCTTACCAGTGATGATGAGGAGAATCCCAATCATCACCTGGAAGAAGAGGGAGATGCTGATGAGCACGATGAGGGTGGCGTAGTACTGGAAGGAGGTGCCCTGCTCCAGCACAGCTTTGAGCTGGGTGACGTTGGCCATGAAGAGCGCCACGTCCAGCATGCTCTCTGCCACGCTCTTCTTGGTGGCGTAGTGGTTGATGTTCATCGGCCCGTTGACCCGCAGGTGGGGGTTCACGCCCTGGGGAGACAGGGGGTCACACACGCTGCTGAGCCACCAGGCACAGCTCTGCCCAGCGGGCTGCTGCCTTCTCCCCGGGGTTTATCTGCAAAGCCTGGGCAGGGCTCAGAGCTGCACGTTCTGAACGTGTGGAGAGTAGCCAGTTTCCCCTCACAGCCGCCTCGCGGCATTAACGGCACAAGATACCCGCTGTCATCAAGAGCTCAGCAAGGTTAAAAAAATAATGGGTATTTTCGTGGAAAACAAGCTTGTCCAGAGTTACAATAATGTAGATTATCCAAAAGCCAGGGATTTTGCAAGGAATATTAAATTCTCTTCCTTCAGGACACAGACAAAACTCAAACGTCCAGGGGATTAGAGACAGATCTTCTCTTTGGGTTGGGTGTTGTGTTTAATATCATCACCAATGATCTGGATGAGAGGATGGAGTGCACCCTCAGTTTGCAGGCAACACCAGGCTGGGTGGGAGTGCTGACCTGCTGGGGAGTAGAAGGGCTCTGCAGAGGGATCTGCAGGGGCTGGATCAAGGAACTGAAGCCACTTGTGTGAGGTTGAACAAGAGGAAGAGCTGGGTCCTGCACCTGGGTCACAAGAACTCCATGAAACCTCACACACCTGGGGAAGAGAGGCTGGCAGGCTGCCTGGCAGAAAAGGACCTGGAGATGGTGGCTGAACAGGAGCCAGCAGGGTGCCCAGGGGGCCAAGAAGGCAATGGCATTCTGGCCTGGATCAGGAATGGTGTGGCCAGCAGGACCAGGGAAGGGATCAGCCCCCTGTACCAGCACTGCTGAGGCTGCACCTCAGATCCTGGGTTCAGTTTTTTTCCCTTCACAATCCAAAAAGGACATTGAGGTGCTGGAGCAAGTCCAGAGAAGGCAATGGAGCTGGTGAAGGGTCTGTGAGGAACAGCTGAGAGAGCTGGGGGTGTTCAGCCCGGAGAAGAGGAGGCTCAGGAGGGATTTTTACTCTCTACACCAGCTGAAGGGAAGCTGTAGCTAGGTGGGGGGCAGTCTCTTCTCCCAAGTAAGAAGCAATTGTAACAAGATGAACTGGCCTCAAACTGCACCAGGGGACGTTTAGACTGGATAGTAGGAAAAATCTCCCTTCAACAAAAGGCTTGTCAGACACTGGAACAGGCTGCCCAGGGGAAGGGTTGAGTCACCATCCCTGGAGGAACTCAAAAGACAAGCAGATGTGGTGCTTAGAGACGTGGGTTAGTGGTGGCCTTGGCAGTATTAGATTAGTGACTGGACTTGATGATCTTAAAGGTCTTTTCCAGCATAAAACATTCTATGCATCTATGACTGTCAGTGGCTGGGCTTTATCCCTTCTCTGAACAATTTTTGCTGACTTCTGTCTTACACAAGATGCTAAAGCAGATGAAACAGTCCATGGGTTTGTTTCTGAAACCAAGGACAATGTTTCTTCAAAACATCAGGCACTGAAATGCAATGAAACAAGGGGTGGGGCCCCTCACACCTAACCTTAATTAATCATTCAGACAGGGGGTTTTGGCAGTGGAAAGAAAGAGCTGTTTACAAAAGCCAAATCAGCTGCTTGCCCTTAACCTAATTGCAAGGTGTAGGTAATTTGGCTGCTTTTAGCCATCCATTGTTAAGTGAGTTCACCTGTTGCTCTCTTGACCCAAGTGGTTAAAAAAACAATAACAATAGAAAAAGTGGATTATAGTTTTCCATTCACCCAGAGCATCACAAGCTGGTAACAAACCATCAGCAAAGGCAACAATTACAAGAGATTTAGATATATCTGCAATAAACTGGGCTCTTCTTTCTTAAAAAGGAAGAAAAACAACACTTCCATGTAGCAGAGAGGTTTCAGCTGTGAATAATCAGCCTCCTGTCAGCTGCAGTAAGATTGGCAGCCTTGCCCTCAGCATTGCCTGATGGGTTTCCCTTTAAAACCAGGGCTGAGGGCCAGGCTGTGCCTCTCTTTTGCTCAGGAAAGGAGGTGAGGTTTCTTTGGGTGCAGACTGGAAGTGCCAACATTCAATGCTGAAGTCTGTTTTGTTCTTTTTGTACCAGGTGAGGTAGAAAATGTAATCTTTTCTCCATGCTCTGGGCAGGTCACTGGGGCATGGCCATGGCTGGTGTGTTGTGCTGTGACCTGGGGTCTCTTTGAGCAACCCTGAGCAAGAGTGGCTTTCTTTGATTTGGGAGAGCATGAACAAAGCCAGTGACCCTGGGAGAGCAGTGTGTGTGTGTAGGGGTGGGGGGGTCTGATGCTGAAATGGGGGCTGAGTTTGGGAAGGGGCTTGTGGGCCCAGTCTGCTGGTCACCCTGGAGTGACAAAGACATGTATGAAAAAGTGAGCAGGAAAGGAAAGGCTGTGTCTGTTCTAAGCTATTGCTGAACTGTGGTCTCTAACAAGGGGCTTGCTTGGGGTAGGAAAGGGCTTTTGGGTTGGTTGGGGTTTTGTTTTTTTTTTTTTTTTTTTTTTTTTTTTTGTTTGTTT
>VWYO01018507.1:460429-562648 GCA_013400275.1 Rhadina sibilatrix
GTGTTTGTTTGGGGGGGACAGCTCTTTGGATATATGGAACTGGGAATGCACTCAAAAGGATTACTGGGAGCAATTCTTCCCAAAGTCAGGATATAGAAGCTGCAGCCTATTCAAGTCACTGGTGTTTTATCCCAGGTTTTTGAGGGAGGAAAAAAAAAAAAAAGAAAAAGGGAGCAGGGGAAGAGTAAAAAGAAAAGAGGCGGCAGAAGACTAAAAACAGCTTTAGAAGAAAAAATTCAAAGTAGGTTAGCAGAGAAAATGAGTTTATAAAAAATGGAAGAGCAGCCGGGAGGCACAACAGTAACTACTGCATTGTGCTTACAAAGCTAAACACGTTAAGATGAATAAATCCCCAAGCTGGATGGCTTATGGCCCAAAATATTAAGAAAAGCTGGGTCTGATCGCAGGCTGCTGCCAGATCCAAAGAGCAAATGTGTTCATATAAATCACTTTAATACAAAACATTCATAAAGGAAGGTCCTAAAACTGAACTCCTTCCAAGTCTAAGCACGGTTGTATCCAATGTTGAGGGGTCAGGTTGATTTCTAAAGCTGAGAGAACATAGTAACAGCTGTACTGGATCAGAGCAGAGGTCCAGTTCCCCTCTGACTCTGGTTTGTAGCAGATGTTTGAGGAGGGGAAGAGAAAAATCTTACAATGGGACAAGCATATAGCAATGCTCCCTTGTGACCTGTAACTCTCTATTTAGAACTGCTCCAGCCCTGGCCTGATGTTGCCTTTCATGTGAGGTAGCCCAAGGTTAATTTGTCGTTTGCCATGTGGCTCAGGGCATCCTAGTTGCTCTCCCTGGATTTTAGTTTTCTCTATCTGGAAATTAACACAAATCCTCATGTGGGTGATGTGTAGGGGGAGAGAGAGATGGGTAAGATCCCCTGTAGAAGTGCAATGTGTCCCCATGTTCTGAACATTCAGAACACCTGGACTGAATTTGTGCTGCAGGGAAGCCCCTGAAGCTGATGAAATCAGGTAGATGATTTTCTCACTGCCAGGGTGGTTTGCATCTTGCAGCATTTCCCTCACTCAAGGCACCAGAGCTCTGGTTCAGCTGCACATTTTGAGCTTCTCGTGCCCCTGGCCACCCTTTGAGTGCTCTCCACAGAAAGGAAGCTGTGTGAATCCAGGTGGAGAGAGGGAAGAACACGACTGAGGGTTTTGGCAGAGCTGATGGCACTGCATCCATGGGCAGTGGGACTCGGGGACTGCAGTTTCTCACGTGCCACACACAGCAGCAGGCCATGGACACCTGTCCCAGAGAGCTGCCTCATCTCCTTCTTAGGCATTCTCAGGAGGTGCCTAAGAGCAGAGAGCTCATCTGTGCAGGGCAGCTCTTCAACGTGTAAGTGGGAGCTCTGAATGGGGCTGCCAGTCTGCTGGGAAACCTTTACAGGGTCAGAGTGACAAAGCAAATCTGTGAAATGGAAATCACTCCGTGAAATGCCTTAGGGGCCTCAAGGTGTTCCCTTCTAAGCAGCTGAGGTTGAGCTTTTGTTCCTCTGAGCCTCTGAGCAGGTAAAGTGGTCACTACAGTGGCTCTTTGCTCCTCTCAGGAGGGATTGCCACTGCAGTCAAGGAGGAGTTACCACAGAGGCAGGGGATATGTCCCACACGGAGGGGATGCTTCTGTTTTCAGACTCCAGGGGCACCTGGACACCTCATCACACCAAGTGTTCCCTGTTATGGCAGCACAGACTCGCTCAGAGCACACAGGCAGCCTGCAACAGAAGTAACCCAGAATCTGATCCAGTTTTCTGACAGATGCAGCATTACCTCCCTCCCTTCAGACTGCAGCTTCCTGAGTCCTTGCTCACTGTTGGAACCAAAAAATCCCCCTCTCCGCCTCCTCCTTTCTAATTTTCCTCTTTCATTGGTACATTCAGTGTCTTTTGTTTGGGGGGACACGGACATTGTTTAGGGGATGATCACGCACAGGAAATGTTCAGGTTTCTCTGCAGTTTTGCTGCTCTTGACTGAAGTTACTCTGAACCAACAGGAAAATCCAGGTGGGGTTTTGTGCCAGATGGGGTTTTGTGCTAGAACCTGTATTTTTGGCCATATGAGACAGAAACCTGAAGCAGACAAAACCTTGAGATGGAGTTACCTCACATCAAAAGGCACACACAAAAAAAGAAAAAGGCTTTTAGCTTGTAAAATTGGTGTGAGAATAGACTATTAAGCTTAAAAAAAAAAAAAAAAGGAAAGCGGGGGGGAGGAATTATTTAATTAGATAAATGGCAGGATGAGGCATATTAACTGTTAACTGGGTCACCAAGGGAGCCCTTCCTATGTTCAGAGCAAAGGAAAGATGCAGCACAACATGCATTCAAACCCCTGGTACAGAAGGGAAATCTGAAAGGAGCAGACCCAGTGCTGTGTTGCTTTATAAGAGTTTCATAATATGCAAGCTGGGCCAAGGCCCTGCCTTAGGATACAGTACAGTAAAGCTCATGGGGGAGGTTTAAGGTGGTTATAGGATGATAGAATGGAAGGTTTTCCTTGGTAATTAAAAATATTAAGTTTGGCTTCCCATTGTCTTCCTGGAGTTCTTTCAAGGGTGGGGTCATTCTGTTGTTTGGGTTTATAGCTTGCTATATTGACAGAAGGATTCATAGGATGAGGTTTTTTCTTTTTCTTCCCATCCTCCAGTCCAGCCTGATAGTGCTGTAAGAGTTAGGCATGCTAAGTTCAGGGCAGTGATTTAATGGGTTATAAAAATGGTCATTGGTAAATCAGTACTTTAAACATAAATTGTGAATTACTCTTGGGCAGAGATCAGAAGTGAAACAGCTGGTGGGCAGTAATATCTCCCACTTTGGAAAAATGGTACTGGGACTTCCCTGTCCTACTCCAGTGAGTTCAATGGAAGTTAAACAATTAAAACATTCCTCTTTGTCTGTCTCAGCCAAAGTTCACGATGTTAAATTAAATTACACTCCAAGAGTGTGGCCCTGAAAGCATCACCATTAAGATACTGTGTTACCCTGGGCCTCTGCTAATATAGTAAGGATTTTTTCCAGTGGATTATGGGTTTGGATAGAACTATGACTAAAAAGGGTTATATGCCTTCTAGACAGGCATTCTAGAGGTATTGCAGAAGTGCACTGAATAATTTGGAAACCTCTCTGAGCAGCTGCACAGCAAAGATTGAAGTCTAAGGCAAAGGGTTCAGAAATAATAATTTGGTCTTCAGAGATGGTAATGTAACTCATTTAAGATAGTGCTGGAAGTGTCCACACAGCAAAAGAAATGCAGCAACCGTAGAACTCTTTCGTTTTTCTTTCGTTAATTACATATTAAATTTTACTTCTGTTTTAATTTTATGCTTTTGTTTGCATTTTAAATAATACACAAGACCCTGGACTAAGTTGTGACTGGAAGGTAACAGTGAATAATGTTTGCAGCAAAGCTTGGGAGGGGAACAGTAAAAAGAGCTACCTCAGAAGTTTGTCATGCATGTAAAACTGGCCCTTATTAAATGTGATATATTTTTTAATGGTTGTTGTTGCCCTAGATTATGTTCTTTTGAATATTGGGTACAAACCACCTGACACACATTCTTCCCATAAAATTTCTCCTCGGTTAAAACTCTCTCCTGCTTTAACACTACATGTCTTGAATGTCAATTTTAGCCCTCTGAAGTACTGGAAGGTCACTGCAGTAGGGCTTGGAGAGGTTTTATGTTTTGGGCTCAGATTCTCATGCAGCTGATGCTGTGGCTGTTCAGTTGTATGGAAAAGGAATATTAAAGATCAGATTAGAGAGTGGTTTAGAAATAAAATTTGCCTTAACCTAAATTCTGTGCAACCTCACTTGCTGATAGCACACGGAATGTGAGCAAGCATAAACTTCATTCTCCTGTCTCAGTTTTTAAAGCAATGATTTAGAGCAATTGTGCTGTGAAGGAAGTGTTCCTGTACAGCCTTAAATGGGGAAGGTGCTCTTGTCCCAGATCTGGCAGGAAGAGGAACCTACACCATCACCTTCTACCCCAGGTCACAGACAGAAAGGCTGAGGGTACCACGTCTCAAGATCTGATAGTTTCAGTGAGCCAGGAAATGGGGTTTGGTGCTTCCAAAAGTGTGCAGGGCTTTCTGGATTTTGAACAGAGATGAGTCAGTAAGCATTCATGGGTTACCAGGAAAGCTGATGTGGCTGAAGCTGTGCCTGTGAGAAGCCCTGCAAACAGCAGGTGTGTGGGGAGGAAGATGGGCTGGCTGCTTCCTGACTCCTGCCAGTGCAGCCAGGGTGTCCTGGATGGGTTTGTCCCTGAGCAGGACATCAGACCTTGCTGCTTTTACCCATCCAGCATTCCAGACTCATGGAAGCAATAACTGACTTATAAATCTCCCACTTCAAAATTAACAGTGGTCTCTCCTAACCATTAGGCCAAGTGTTGATCCCTTTAATGAGCCTGACAGGGCTGGAACTTCTCGTGGAACCAGAGGGAGCTTCTCAGCCACAGCACCTTGCTCAGGCAGCTGTTCCAGGCAACAGTGCAGGAAAACACTGCTCTCTGAAAAATTATACTGTCTGAGGCCTTACCAGTCACTTGGAAGGAGGTGGATGGAAATTAACTCCGAGCTTCATTATGCTGACATTTGTAAAGTGTCACAGGAAGTGCTTTGCATGGGAAGCCAAAGCAACATTTAAGCAAATGGCTGTGGAATGGCCTTTTGCCTGCAGTCCCTTTGAGGCAGGGACCTGTTTGATGTGTGCCTGTCTCCATGGCCAGCTGAGCTCCTGCTGTAAGCTGTGGGGGAGAAAGATCCCCTGGAGCTGGAACTGAGTGGGCAGCCCTGGGGTGTGGCTGTCTGTCCAAGGGTGCTGATTAATAACTCCTATTGGCCTTGGCACGCTTTCAGCATCTGTGTGGATTTGAGGCAATCTTCTCTAGTGTAATTAATTAATTAAGATTAATTTAATTAGACTGTAAAAATAAATTAAGGGAATCAGAGCCCAGTTGAGCTGAAGCTGTGCTTGCTTTGGCGACCAAAACAATGCCTTTGAATCAGTTTCCTTGAATTAATCTCAAACAAGGAGTTTCCCCGTTCAGTATCCTTGCTGACAACAGAATTGTCTTCAGGAGCAAGAATGTTACACCACCACACTGGAGGGGGAAAAAAATCCCCCCAAAACCACATGCACATACACTCTGAGATAAGCTAAATCTAGAACTAGGTTATTGGGCACGCCTGGTTGTTGTGAGATTAGTTAGTGATGTCTGAGATTATAGCAGCAATTGTGGATGCCCAAATGGAATGAAATTATCAGAGCTGACAAGGCAAGAGAGCTCAGGTGGACATCCAGATCTGTCACAGTGGTCACATCACTCAGGTGTGTCACACCTTAATGTGAAAGTGAGCTGAAATATTCAAACCATGGCCAGGGAAGAATTCAGGAGTGGTCATTGTCTCTGGCTGTGCTGTCAGCTCCACTCCAGCTGCTGCTATGGCACCTGCACTTTTGAATTTGTATTCTCTTATCACTGACGCACTGGAGGGTTTGGCAGGTGATTCATCTACCCTGATTCACAATTCATCCTTGGTGAAGTTTGCAGGAAAAGCTATTATCTTTGGTGTCAAGTACATGTGAAAGAAACACAACCCATGATCAGATTCTTTCCTAGCAGTTTTCCTCACTGTGGCCTACAGACTTCTGCCTGGGAAATTGGAATGGAGATTTTGTTCTGGCAATTTATGCCCTATCCTATCACTTCTCTCCATGTGGTTTATTCAGGTTATGGATTAACTAAAAAATCACTTAGTGATCCCTTGTTCTCTTCTGCTTCCAGTAGAACTTGGTATAGCAAGACATCAGTTATAATAAATACCTAAAAAACCACATGAACTGATTTTTTTTTTTTTTTTGGTAAGTGTATCCAGGGTAGAAAATCCCAGCAGCTTCTCTCCTTTCAAACAGTTTTTTTGATGAAGGAACCGTGCAGTGCCAGAACAGTTGATGGCTTTGAAATGCCAGCAAAAGCTGTGCTGGAGCATCCTCTGTATTTAGACACCTGAGTAAGAGCCACAGACCTCTCTGAAGAGACAGGAAGGCCCATGTGTCAAAAGCTCTATTTCTGGAGCTTACATCCTTCATGCCAGGAGATTGTCACAGAATTGGCATCACTGTCCTGCTCTAACCCTTGAGCCACTGCAGGATTTATCTGTGGAGGCTCAGGGCCCAGCCAGACTCTGCTGGCATTGATGGAACACGTAATTGATTTGGTGGTGAAGTAGAAAGATGCACCCCACAGCCCTGTGAGTAGGAAAGGTCTGTTCCCTTCCCAAGGGAGAAATCTGATGCCTGTAGTCCTGGAGCACCTCGGAGTAACCAGCCACTTTCCCCAGGCCAGCTCAGGCTGCCATTGTGCATGTTTACCTTCACAGTACAAACAGAAGGAGGTGTATTTATTGATGGGGTAAACAAGTCCCTTCTCTGCCCAGAAACCAGTTTGGTTAGTCAGCTGGGTGTTGACAGCAGAGGGAAGGAAATCATTACAAGAGACTGCGTAGTAGGCACGATAATGAGCCATGTGGTTGGTACCAAACAATAGAGGCTTGTGTGGAGCCCAGGGAATGCAGAGATAATTTTACCTCTCCAAACAGGAGGGCATCAAGCTGTGCTTCTCTGCCTGGGAAGTAGGTCAAGAGGAAGTGCACTTTCAATTCATATTCATCTCATAATTATTTCACGTACTCAAGAACAGTATTTTTGTCAAGGGGAGGCTGCCTCTGTGGCCAGTCTCATGGAAGAACAATCCTCCCCTCAGAGCAGCAGCATGCATATTTGAAGCTTTCAGCAGCAGCATCCCTCAGCACTGCCTTCCACATGAGCTCTCTCTGCACTTGTGCTCTCAGTGCTGACCTTGCCAAGCCTCACGGTCACCCCAGGCACCACCAGCAGTGGATCCAGAGTGCCCGATGCCAGCACCACTTTACACGTGCCACTGGGACTTGGTGGAGATGGGATTCACTGATGCTGCTGCTGCTAAAGCAAACAGGCACCCTCGGAGGTCATCAGGCCCCACCCTCTGCTCAAAACTCGGCCAAGCGTGGAGGTACCTGGAGTTCCTCAGGGTCACATCACTGAGGTGTTAAATAGTGGAGTCTCCAAAACCTCTCTGAGCAACCTACTGCAACGTTTGACCACCATCAGAGAGAGTTATCTTTTTCTTAGAGATCTCAAAGGTGTGTTTTAGAGAGGGATGTCAAAGGTTAAGTAAGGATAAATCTATATTAGACTGGGTAGGAAACAAGTGTTCTGCAGTCAGCCACAGTACCTGCTCTGGTTTTTTGGTTTATAAGCACCAATGCATATGCCTTGCATAAATATATCTGTATCTCTCTAGCTCTAGATTTATATTGCTGAAGTAGAAGACAGACTTTCCTAGAAAAAAGTCAAATAGTATGTTCAAAGTAAATCTTCCCATAATTTGAAGAAATGTGTAAAGGAGCACTGAGTAGAAAAAAACCCAAACAGCTAAGCTTAGAGAATTATGACAGTGTGATGACTCTAATTTAGCATTCAGCTGTAGAGAAGGGTAAACATGAGACTAAATACAGCCACTCCAATTTGACAAATCTTCTGTTGTTTGCTGGAAAACAATAGACATAGGCTGGGAGGCACTGCTGTTAAAAAGCACTTTTCTTTCAAGCTGCAGTGTATAATCTCCACATATGCCAGTTACTAAGTTTGCCTTGAAAAAGTGACCTAATTTTTAAAAAGAATTGCCAATAGCACAGAAAACCAAATCTGCTGCACCAAAATGTGTACGTTCCAGATCTCTTTCTGTAGTAAAATATTTAGTAGCTACTTCTAGCCTCTGCCCCAGTTAAACCTCTTTTCTTTTTTTTTTTCATAAAACTTTCTTGGTTTCACCATAACTGAGAAATAGTTGCAGTATCATTTCATTGTCGTGTTTCCAGATAACTAAATTGAACTCCAGTGGGGATAGGACTATGTGGGTGTTATTTCAGTCTGGAAAGAGATTTAAAACTTTAAAATGAGCTAAGAAGGGAGGCTGGGGTTGATGGAAAACAATCAACTTTTTTATTCCTGCACTGGAATTACTTCTCCTGTTGCATTATACATGAAACACAAACCTCAGCCCTTGCATCAGTTATATGGCCTGAAGTAACAGTAACACGCCTGGGATGAAGAAGTCTTTTCCTGGGGTTGACAATTGTCATTTTCCTCCTGACAGATCCATGTTTACTCTATACCCCGAACACCTGATTCCTTCTGCTGTGTTTCTAATTTTTCATGGCTACTAGCCATTTTTACCTGGCTTGTGTGCTATTTTATTTCCCCACAAACAGCCACATTAAAATCCAGTAAATAGCTATAATGTTAGAGCAAAGTTTCTATAATGTTTATTAGGAAGACTATTTTCCCAAAAGTTCTCTTCCTTTCTCCCTCCTCCCTCGTGCTATTGCAGACAACTTCATTTAAGGAGGAAAAAAAAGGGGGAAAAACCCCCAAAAATCCCCACCACCCAGAAAACAAAACCAGAAAAGAGCTTTAGGAGTTCTGCTTATGCAAAGCTGGATGCATCTTTTGTTGTGTGTTATCATACTTGCCGAAAACAAAACAAAACAAAAAAAACACCCCAAAATTTACCAAGAAGTAGCTTTACATTCCTACCACATTTTTGCTCCATCAGTGCTCACATGTAATCAAGACTCTAATTTCATAATCATCAGCACTTTCAGTTCTGGTAAGCTCCTGCATCATCATGTACACTTGTCCTTTGCTTCCTTATAGTTCTCCAACCCAGCATGGAACAGGAAGGGGGAGCATCAATGAGGCAACTCCATTCATCTGTTCTCAGTGTTTTGGGGAGCACTACCCATTCTCCATCTTTCACCAACGTACTCCTAAAAGTCTGGGAAGATAATGCTATGCCTTAGCGTTTTCCCTCAGGACTCCCAAGTGCAACACAGCTGGGTGAACAGCACATTTAATTATCTCTGCTGTTAGTAAAGCACAAGCTTCTGGGAAGTTTAATAGGAGTAAGTAAGTACTTAGTGCTTATTTTAACTTCTAAACTTTTTAATCTCATTTTCCCAGTAGCCTCTTTTTTTCTTTGGTAATAATGCCTAAAACATATTTCCAATAATTTTCAAACTGAGTAGAGCTGGTTAATTCCTAGAAAAGAGACTGTCTGTGCAAGCTTAGTAATTCCTGGTAATGTCTCTGTAATTAGACTAAATGAGAACAGGACCTGAACCTTAGTCTAGCATATTCTGAAAATATATTGAAAATAATCTCGTTTTTCTTGTTAGGATGTTAAGTGAAGAACTTTCCATCTTCTACCTTGTCTAAGGGAAGACACAAGATTTACTTTGTAGTCAGTTTTCTACCTCTCTCTCTCTGTGATGCTCCCCATGGTCTATTTCACAAAGCAACCAAGAAAATGATGAATGGATGTGTTTGGGAAGAGAAGCTGGTGCAGGCATTGTGAGATCTGCACAGGAAAATGTGAATGAAAACTGGAAATTATTCTAGGAAGGTTTACTAGATGACTAAAAACCACAATTTCATAATCGTGAACAAGGACACCTTTGGTTAGCGGCGCCTCCTTATTAAGTGAGGAAGTAAAGGCAGCTATTAAAAATATATCAGATAAATGGGGAAGAGGAGAAGAAAGAGGAAGGAGGCAGCAATTATGTAAATTAGAGCCTGTGGAAATATAAAGAAGGGAAAGACATGAAAGGGAGCAAAAGAAACCTCTACCTTGCAGCCTAAGGACAGTAAGGAATTTTAAAGGGTAACAGCAATAAAATCATTTCTGACAATAGTATGGCTCACTTGCTTAGCAGAAGATGGTGAAAGTCTTCATGATTCAGGAACAGCAGAAATACTCAGTAGTTCTCTTTTGTGTTTAAAGAGAATTGGGATGATGTCATCAAGCATCATGGGAATGCAGAAATACTTTCCAGCCCCCACAAATAGCCATGAAAGATGAAAACCAGCAGCCATAAAGAATGAAAAAATAAACCCCAGCCTGCCTAAACAGCAGCAGATAAGCAAAAGAGCTGTGTGAGGTGCACAGCTTTCTCATGCTAACTTTTAATAAGTCTTTGAGCAATTAGCACACTTTGGAGTCTAGAGGAGAGTTACCACAGAGGCAAAAAGAGGTGACCTGGGTAACCCTGGCTCAGCTTTGATAGCAGAGGGCAAAAAAGGAGAAAGTCTGATATGGGATTCAACTAGCAGAGCAGGAAAGGGAATAGACAATATTGTGCCCAGTTTAAAGTGAGGTTGGGCTTTTGGGGCATTACTTTTTCATTTCAGAAAATATTATTTGAACATATTGATTGTGTTCAATGATACCCTGTCAGATTTATTGCCCTTTGCAGCCCTTACTGAGCCCCAGGGATGTGCTCTGTTGGCCAGAATTCCTTGGTGCTGTAGCTGGCTTTGGCACAGATGTTGAGTGCTGGAGCTGGAACCATCGAAACTGGGATGGACGTGTTGACTGCTGCTGAGGCAGTTCAGTATTTTTATCTGTGTCATTTTTGAGCCCAAAGTGCGCTTGAAATAAGTGTTATAAAAGAGCCTTGCAGGCCTGGAGAGTAGAGCACGTGAGAGCCAGGCTGTGACAAAGGGCAAGAGGGCCATGAGGCTGCAGGTATGGCTGAGGGGGCAAGTGAAACCAATGCCATTTAACAAAAATCTGTTCATATGTATTTGTGGAGAGAGGGAAGGCAAGAGGGGATCATTTAGCTCTGTGTGTCACAAAGTGAAACCAGCCCCAGTTGAGCCAGTATGAACAAGTAACTTGAGTCTAATCAGCGTGGCCATATGCCAGGTAATTTTGCCAGGCCAGTTTGCATTGATATGGCATGAAATAATAAGGGTTACTCTAACTGTTTTCCATACCTAGCCTTTCTAATGATTTCTAGGTACAAGTGAAGTACAGCTTGTGAGCATTAAGAATCATCCAACTGGAAGGCAGTTTCAGAAATGGATTTAAGGATCCTAATGGAAATAGCACTGAACATGAGCTTGCTGTGGGACATGGCAGTTCTACAGTGATGACAGGAGCAGAGCTGTGTCCGTAAGATTAATTGCTTAATATCACAGTACATGAGAAACTTACTCACAGCTGAGAAACCTGGAAAATTTGGAGAGTGCATAGGAAAAAAAAAAGGCATGCGAATTATGAAGATGCTATAAAATGCCTTGCAATGGGAAGCTGAAAGAGATGAAGCTGTCCTGCTTTAGAAAACAAATCTTAATTCAGATTTAATTAGTATCACTACTAAACCAGCTTTTAAATATTGCTGGAGAATGCATACAAACCCCCCTCTAACAGGAAGCGGAATTGAGGCTAACTTTACATTGAAAATGAAGACATGGAGATAACTTGCCAAGAGAGGGGGTAAATTCTTCATCTCTTGAAATCTTTAAATCAAGATGCAACACCTTCAAATGCTCCAGTCAATCCCAGTTACTGGATTTGGTACAGAAGCAGCCAAGTGGTGCAGCATCAGCCTTACTCAGAAGGCAACACTGAATAATTCAGTGATCCCCAAGGACTCCCGAGTATCTGTTTCTCTTGCTAAACTTTTGAAATGTATTGCTGTACACCGGTAAACTTGAGTCAGCTTTGCTGCTGATATAGCAGCAATTCCACTAACCTATTTCACTACTGCCAAAGTTAGACTCGGTCAGTTCTTCATTTAATCAAGTAACCATTTGTCATCTTTGTTCAGATGGATCAGTGGCATCAGGATATTGATGCCAGAAAGTGTAAATTTAAAAGATTCCAAAATCAAAGGTGTTTGTAAGGACCTTGCCATGTGATGATGACAAAGTGCATTTCTCTTAATACTGGATATATATATATATTTTAGAGAAGCTATATTTTCCCTCCAGTGACTTCACTGCTTTTGGGTAGCTTCTACCAGAGAACATTCTAAAATCTCTGTCATGTATCTGTATATTTTATTTGGTTTCCTCTCCATAAATAATCTAGCATGGCTTTAAAAGACAATAAATTGTAGAGTTAAATAGACAGCAAAGGCAGTACGTCATTCAGATCTGGTTGTGTCCTGACATCAGAAGTTTCTTTTGCTGAATGGCTCCAGCTAGCTACAATGAAATCCCAAAGATGTAAATGGTGGGTGAGCAGCATTATGCAAAACTTCATTGGGTTTATGTCCCTTGAGAAGGCTGTGGAACTCACACTGCTGCAGCTTCATGACAAGCTGGGTGGGCATTGAACCACCTGAAGGATCTGCTGGATTTACCTTTTCCTGTCATGGTTACTTCAACAGCACACACCTTACACCTACCTGCTGTGCTGCAGCTCAGCCTGCCCTGCCAATCTGTGGATGCCAAACATCTACAGAGAGAGCTGCAGAGCTGGGAGAAACACAAAACCACAGCAGCAGGGGCACCATCTGAGCCAAACCTGAGCTTAACAACCCTCTGCTGCACTCTTCTGCATTGCAGCCAGGTGAGCCATGCACCTGTGCTCCTGTGAGAGCCCGCTGGGGCATCCAGCTCTGGGTCCCAGCACAGCAGAGCTGATCTGTTGGAACAAGTCCAGAGGAGGCCACTGAGTTGATCCCAGGGCTGGAGCTCCTCTCCTGTGCAAACAGTTGAGAGAGTTGGGGTTGTTCAGCCTGGAGAAGAGTCTGGGTAAGCCTTGGAGCACTTTCCTGCACCTAAAAGGGGCCTCTGAGAGAGTGGGAGAAGGACATTTGCCAAGGGCATGCGGATATAGGGCAAGGGAGAAGGGCCTTAGGCTGAGGGAGGACAGGTTTGCAGTAGATATTAGGAAGAAATTCTTTACTTATGGGGTGGTGAGGCTCTGGAGCAGGTTGCCCAGGGGGTTTGTGGACTCCCCATTCCTGGCAATGTTCAAGGCCAGGCTGGATATAACCTGGTGTAGGGAAATGAGTCCCTGCCCGTGGCAGGGGGATTCCAACTCTATCCATTCTGTGATTCTTTGAGGAGGTAAATCTTTTGAGAACAGGTTAGAAAGGGGCTGATCACTAGTGTGTGCTGAGCAGTGTGGGTAGTAGCTGGCTTTAGCTGGTACATACCCAACCCTTGCAAGTGTTTACCTCTAACAGCCTCAATTACATGCTCTAGCAACCATCACTGAATTTCTTGTAGTGTAGTTAAAATGGTTCTGTTCATCTGGAAATAGCCTGCATCTCAACCAACAGTTACATATAATCAATAATTGCATAGTAGATAACTGGGTTTAGATCTTCCTCTGTTTCTCAAGGTCAAGAAAGGGAAATGTTTTAAGCAGAAAATCTCAGTCCTCCTCACAGCAGTCTCATAAAGTCTGAACCCCCCTCTTTTATTAAACAGTGTATTATAGGCACAAAGAGTTTGTTCAAGATATCTTGCTAGAGAGTTTGGAATTTGCTCTGTGTTTACCAAGACCACACACTCAGTGGTTCTTACAGTGCTAGAATTGCAGAATCCAGGGAGGATGGAGACTGTTGTGATAGCCAATGCCTTGACACTGGAGCCTTAACCAGAGAATGTCCAAAGCTGATCCTGAGTCCCTGCAGCCTGAGGTGAGCAGCCAAGCTTTTCAGCAGAAAGCTGTAACTGATCCAGGCCTTGTGTGGCTCAGATCCAGAGGAGAGAGGGTAACATGCACTCATTCCTTGGTTACCTTCACTTTACTTTGTTCTGATCTGGAAGGATGATGCTAAATGCTTCAAAATTTTTGGGGAAGGAAAAGTGAAAGGGGAAAAATATCCTATGTTGTATTGAGAGGAAATTTTTCAACTACTCAAAAATATTTTAAGTGTTTTGTAGCATAAAATACCAGGTCAATCAAATACAAAATAAATAGCTATTTCAAAGGGAAAAGATTAAATGTTTCATTCTGGAACATTTAGATGGAAAACTCTTGGAAATTTGGTACTCTCAACACAGTTTCAAAAAGATTCTTTAGAACATTTTCCAGTGGAAAGCTATTCCATATCAAGGTTTTATTCTGCCTAAAACTTATAGCTGAGCTGTTATATTGCTGGAAGTAGATGTTAACAACACTTGTTCAATATTTCATCAGCAGCTCTTTCAGGACTCTGAGCTGCCTGAGGGAAAAAAAAAATACAAACCCAAAAAACCTCCAAATTTCCTGTGAAGTGTTCACATGTCACAGTTGTCAAACTGGCAACAGCAACACCAGCATATATTTGGAAAGATGGACTTTTTTTGTTTAAAGGGAACTCTTCATTCCAAAAAAGACTCTAAAATAATTCCAGACTACAGGGGAAGTCACTTCTCTTATGACCTGCTTTGTGATGAACCCAGATTGTCTACATGTGTAGCCCCACCTGATAATATTCATGTTCGATGGTTTACAGATTGTAATCAAAAAAAAAAAAAAAAAAAAAAAAAAAAAAAAAAAAAAGAAAGAAAGAAAAGAAAATGGAGATTAACTGAATAGCTGCTGCTCAGGAGAATATTCATTAATTTAGATCACAACTCAACAATGTGGTTCAGAAAACTTAGTCCAACAGTTGGAAACACATTGAAAATGGTTTAAATATTTCCTTGTTTTTCATCTTGGCAAATATATCCATAGAAAAAAGACTGCTGGATGATTGCCTGCAGAGACATTGAATGCATGCCACTGGTGAGCAATAGCATATATAGTGGACACTGATTCCAAAAGAAATTTTAATGTGTTGAGCTATCAAATTATATTTTGGCAAAAAACTTGGTGGTTAGCATTATATTTTGTGGTCAAATGATGTCAGCCTCTGTGGACCAGCTGGGTCTAGAGAATGAAGAATTAAGGGCTTGCTATCAAAACTACCCTGTCCCTGTGGATAGTCAGGTCACTGGAATGTTAGCAAAGTCACTGCAGTGGATCTCAGCTTTTCCAGCTACAGTCAGAGTAAGGGATAGCTACTACTGCAAACAGAGCATGAGTACTTTTCAAAATGCATTTAATCCCTTGGAGTGCACCTAGAAATGGAGGGGGAAATAGAGAAAGCACTTCTTACCTCAGCTATATACTTGACAGCTAAATGAACAAGCTTTCTGGGCAGCTTGCAAGTTTGCACTATCAGGAATATATTCTTGAACTAACTGAGAAAGCAATGCCTCGTGGAAATGACATCTCCATATGAAAGAAATTATTGCTGCTACCTGGAAAAATGCACAGAAAGAACCATCCTGGCAATTTTTTTCCTTTGAGAATCCAGGCTCTCGTACAAAGACAGACCACAATGAGATCTGATAGTAGTGTCCAGTACAAATGGTTTTCATTCTATTCATTTCTTTCCATGCCAAAGACCCCCCCAAACCATTTCTGCTACTGTGGCAGGAGGATATGCAACATGCAGCCCCTCCAGACATGTTTGAAAGCTGCTGAGGAGTAAAGCAGATGCTGCTCCACCACCGTCTCCCCCCAGGACCCCACATACCACAATCATCTTTAGAACGAGTTTTCAGTCAGCGTCCTGTTGTGTCTTGATACTGAGGAGCCAGGAGGAGCAGATCATTCCACTGGGAATGTTTACTGTGTCTTGAGGATGTCCCAGGTGAGATGGTTTAACTATCTACTTCCAGCATCCCTTCATCAAAGTCAATCAGGAAAAGCTCACGTGGCTCCCTGTGGAACCCCTCATGATGGGGCCATGGCTGAATGTGCCTCATTTGCCTAATGGCTGCCTCCAGGCCTGCCCCTGCTCCTGTGCTCCTTGTGCTTGGTTCTGCCACTGCCTCCAGGCTGATCAGCCATCCCCTCCATCTCCTCTTACTCACATCTCTGTGCGTTTTCCTGTTGCCCTGTTCGTGGGACCTTTGGTTTGGTACAGCAAGTAATCTTGTGTGCTGCTGGTTTTTATTAGAAAGAAATTCTGCAGGTACAAAGAGATTAGCAAGTCTTGGTAGCATAAAGCAGTGGGCAAAGAGAGATTTTTTTGGGGGGGAAAAAAGCTATTGGTGCAACCGAATCAAAGTTGGCATCAACTTTCATAATTCAAAACTTCTATGAAATCGGGCTCAAAGGAATCAGGAAAATAATAAATCCCTGCAGAGTACTGAAGTCAATCACATATTCCTTAATAACAAGTTATTAGAAGAAATGTTGCCTTAATCAGGCTGAGATGAGTTATCACCCCTGCCATTCAGCAGCACTGTCCAACTCCTCTTGGAAAGGCCTAGACTGATACCCAGCAGATGTGGGAGGCTGACCTTGTCAATCATCTTCTTCCTACCATAAGAGCAGCCTCATTGGTACTGATAACACAGTGGGACTCACTGCAATCTGCTTTAGAATTAGAAAGGGAAGGTGGGGTTATTTTCCTGCCTTAAGTTAGATGGAAAAACCACTTTCCTTTCGTTTCCACTCACAAAAAACAGAGTGTGGCTCGGGATGTTTGGGAACACCCGCATGAGCTGAAAAGCTGGATACCTGTTAGGGACTCAAGTGAAAGAGCACGAAAGGCTTTGTAAGTGTCAGCTTCATGTGCCTCTGGAGTACTTCTTGCTTTGTCTCATAGAAAAATCATAGGAGGGAGTTGATAATTTCAAGCTCTCTCAGTGCCAACAAATAGAGTCAAAATATGCATCTGCGTTGTACCCTCAGGAGAGAAGTCCCCTTCTCATAGAGTGGAAGCTGAAGAGTTCCAGATGTCCTCCAGGTTATAGGCAGAGGTACTGAATGTAAATCTTGCCTTTCTTTTCGACCCCTGTGGGTTTGGCTGGAGATGCAAATGTCCTTGCTGTTTTACACTTCAGATACTTAGCAATGCTTCTCACACCGAGAGAAGTTTTAAATCAGCAATTTAAAAACCTAAAAGAAGAAAGGCTAATACCCATGTTATTCTTAATTAGTAAGCCAGAGCAATTGTGTATAACTAAATCAGAGCCTGGAGTGTGAATTTTGCAGGAATTACGAAGTGATGATTAATCCCTAAATGAGGATTCCTCTCCTGTTCTTTAAAATCAGGGACTGTTCTCCCTCTTAAGAGAGGAAGAATCTTTGTTAAATTACGTTTGCCAAATCCTACTGGCAAATATTCTGGCTGGTAAAGACAAAAACTGTTGTGCTATTAATGCATCAAAATTAATTATGCCAGTATAACTGGTTATCTTTGGCACAAGTTCAGAGCTTGAGGGACCAGACATGGCGCTGCCCTCTTTGTTACCATGGTAGACAATTATGAAAGGAGTACAGATCTGGGCTTGCATAACTCAAAGCAGTTCTGACCAGATTGTAAATTTCCAGGTTAAGAGCAAAAGAAATATTCCTTTCTCAAAAGCTGTTGTTTAGGACCCAGAAGGAATCTGACCCACTTGTGGGGGGAAAAAAACATTACGGTTGAAAGAGATATGATCAATGTTGTACTACAAAGGAATTTTCACAAACCCCTCTGAAAAATTCACTTGATGTGCATTTACCCTGGTACAAGATGGTAAAATAACCTAGGTATGGCACAAGATTGATATTTTTAGCTTGAACTTCTCTGGCCATATCTTCTATATTTGGGGCTGAATATGCAAGCAAAATAGTGAGCTGCTTCTGTGAGACTACAGTACACTCTTCAGCCTGGGTAGGGTGGGGTGGTCTGGGTACGATGGCATTTGCTGCTTTAGACAGCTGCTTTTCTTGAAAATGAAGCTTGGCCAAATTGTGATCACTTTCAGGTACAGCAAGGTAAACAAATAACATCTGGGATGTGGAAATATCTTTTCTACCTGCCATGAATGAGAAGCACCTCTTTTGATAATCCCATGGGCGCAAGGCTGCAGAAACTTTGTCAGGAAGTGGCAGGCAACAGTGAGCCGGATACATAAAGAGTATCAGCAAAATCCTGTCAGGTTTTGTGTCTCCTGATTACAAAGGAACTTCTCCAAACTTCTCTGCAGAGCTGCCTGCAGTCAGAAGTTGCAGCACACTGAGCAGTGTGCCAAGCAGCGTGCTCCTTGCGTGTGCCAGATGTAAGCAAGGGGTGATTTATGTGTGCAAATGCCTCTAGGAATACGTGCACATGAGCTCGGGGGGAATTTTGCACGAGAGCTTTGGAAAACTTGAGTTCTGAGTTGCTTCCCACGTTGTTTGTTCTTTCACTTTAGAACAGGCTCTGCTTCTGAAAAGATACAGTGGAACTTCACTAGAAGCCGAGGGGATAAAAGTTTTAGCTCAGTAACAAATAGAGGTGAATGCTAGTGAGTCATCTGCTAAGTTTTGAGGGCAGATAGCTGGACAAGTAATTCCAAAACATTCTTTTAGCACCACAAAAATCTCTCTAATGTCTGACCATAACTGTAGGGCTGTTCAAAAGCAGAATCTGGGAAGAAGGGAGCAGTTCACTTTCTTGGAATTTAACTTCCAAATAGAGCTGCTGTATTTGTAAACTTTTAAAGTGTGCAACAGCAGTTGCACATCTGTCACCTCTGTAGGGGAACTGAGTGCCAAAGGAAACAAGTGCCTATGCATTTGTAGGGAGGCAAAAACCCTCCAGTAATGCTGATATTGAAGGTCCTTTAAGGATTCTGACCAGGTGCCCTCCAGAAAATGGACTTGAATGCTGCAGTGACTCATGATGCTTGAGTGAGCTTCTCTGTGTTTTAATTTAGTGATAGATGCTGTTTCAAGCCACAGGGAAGCCATATGGGTATATCTGATAGTGAGTAAAGCATTACACAGCTCCTGGAAGCTGTGATGCCTTGCCATCATGGTATGTTCAACCCATGAAAGCTGTTCCAGTTGTGTGTCATCAATTCTAATTGCCCCTCTTCATTCTTTTGTGGTATTGTATAATACAGCTGGAAGAGGCCAGAAT
Source organism: Rhadina sibilatrix (assembly GCA_013400275.1). Classification (NCBI taxonomy): domain Eukaryota; kingdom Metazoa; phylum Chordata; class Aves; order Passeriformes; family Phylloscopidae; genus Rhadina; species Rhadina sibilatrix. Next base: position 479,230 of record VWYO01018507.1, read on the forward strand.
TATTCTCCCTTCTGCATTTGCAGCTGAATACAACTTCTGAATTACACCAATTACTCTGCTAATCCACTTCCTGACTTGGCCGAATTATCTCAGAAAGTAGCTATGGTCAACAATAAGAAAAAAGTGAAACTAGCAGCCACAGAATATCTTCTGTTCAACTCTGAGGGTGACACCTTGTAGCTATGGTGATCTAAGAGTCCAGAGCAAATGCTCCTGCTGTGAGTCTTGTGCTCACTTGCACTTTTGCTTTCCTAAGACTGTGTTCTGAGCCAATCCAGCTCAATAAGCTAAGCTAAATTAAAATAAATAAATAAATAAATTTTTAAAAAGGACCATTTTCTCCAGCTTTAATGAGCTGAACTGTCTGTGAGAAGGGTTTGGCAAATTCCAGCACAAAGGCAAGGTGGTATGTGTCTGGGAACAGGAGATAAGGAGGGAGCTAAGGGTCATAGGCTGAAGTGGAGCAGGGCTTCTCCCTTTGGGAGCAGCAAGCTATTAGATCATCCTGATATCTAATCTTTCTGCTTGTTAGTCACTGCTCAGGCTGGGGGTGTCTTGACAAAACCTTTGTTGCTGGTGTTGTTACCCTTATGACACAGAGGAAACATGACTTGTGTCTCAATTTCCTTCATGTAAGCAGTGAGTTGGAAATCCAGGGTCTCTGTACTCCAGGCACAGACAACGACTACTTGACAGCTTTTGCTGTCTGAGGAGAGTGCTGTTCTGGGGAATAAGAGTGATATTGGCTCTGAAAGTGGCTACAAAGAGCAAGATGTAATCCTCATGTGAAATATGAACAGAGAGACCCCAAGGAAAGGAACTACTTATCTCAATATATGTTGTCCTCTTAAGGTCACTTAGGTACAGCCAGGGCAGCAACATTTGATGATATGTTCATGCCAAAAAGTCCTATGCAATCCAATTCAGCCATAAAAAATGATGCATTCTACTGTTAATGGTGCAGTAGAAGCTGTATTTCACAGCAGGTTTTGCCACTGTGACACCACAAGCACCATCTTCACAGTATGGCATACAAAATATAGGCTGAGATTCATATGTAGCCCAGAGTGATGCAGAATTTCAGGTTTTGTGAAAGGTAGCCACACTGTGGAATGGCTCCCCTGCAGAGATGGGCTCACAGTGCAATGTAAAAGTCTGGACCCAAAACTTCCAGCAGTTCAGATACAGCTTACACTAATCTCTTACTTCCAGTCCATAATTTTTCATACACTTATATATGGTTATACTTACACTTGAAGTCCAGAGTAGTCTCAGAAAACATACAAGAGCATGCCAAGAAGGAACTGAAGCAGAGTACATAGAATTTCACATTAGAGTGAAGTAGCTGTGAATGAACTCACCAAGTGCTCTGTATATTTGCACAATGTAATCTTTGGTTACTTGATTTGTGTACAGGTGCTCAGATTGTGTATGTGGAATGTCAGGAGTTGATTTACTGAAAACATTAAAAAATACATTACAATGCCCATTTAAGTTCACCATAAAGAATGCTCCCAAGCTTGCCTGCACATGTTAACTCTTTTCTGTGTACCCTGCAAAGCCTGAACACACTAACCTATTTCCTCCATCACCAAACCAGTGGCTGTGTCTATGGAGCATTGGTTTTGTTCACCTCTCTTCAAGAAGCCCGTTCATCATTTGCAGTGAACCTTAGATAAAAGACTCTTCATCTGTGTAAAATATTATTATTGTTGTTGTTGTTGTTAGGCTAGTGTTTTCAGAGGGTTTTATTGGAACCTGATGTCCTGCCAAAAGTAACACCCTGGGAATCTTTCAACAACTGTTCCTGGGTGTTCTGTAGATTACTGCTGTTTTCTCATACACTGTCCCTGGGAATTACATTCTCAGATTAGAAAGATGTCCATCCTCTTCCCTCTGTGAAAAGAACTGCTGTTCTGGCTCTATATTAAAGGATAAGGATAGTGGTTTTTTTTCTGGTGACTTACTATTCAGGTTGTGTTTTGTTTTCTCATTAACCCCTTTGCGAAACAGGTTCAAAATGTAAAATAAGACTGATGTGTGAATGATTTTGTAGCATTATGCCAACACTTTGCATAGCTGAGAATGGCCAGCTAAAGGAGGACTGGTGGAAAATTGGACCCAGCCATTTAGTCAGCAACTTTCAACCCTGCAGAGACAAAGAACCTTTAAGAGCTAACTTTATAATGAGGAGCTCTAGTACAGCATGGCAGAAATTAAAGGGAGGCCCAAATCCCCTTGGTGACAATTGTGTTTTTCTCCTGAGTAGACGTTGCTTTGAGAGACCTTTGGAAAGGGGTGTAGCAAATGAGGCCTTCCTAGGAGCTTCCTATTGGGGAAGCAAATACCTCAGAGGCAGAATAGGAATGGGTGGAGATTAAAGCAGAATAACCATTTCTCTGACAATTGAATGCCCAGATTCTGCAAACACAGTCTCGTTCTGAAGAAAGCATTCACTTTCAGACACGGAACATGTTAAGATTCTGGAGTGGGAAAACAAAACTCTGCAGGAACTGAAGTTTTGTATGATTCCTTTCCCACTGTACCTCATGTTTATCCTGTAGTTTCTCCCTTCAAGATGGCCAAGGGTCAGAAGTGGTGCAGAACAAATGCCCTGGATTTCAAGTGGGGTTGACTCCGTAAGCATTGTGTACCAAAGCTGGATTCTTGTAAGGGGATAGACAAAAAGCTGAGTCCAAATGAAATCCTGAATGTTTGAGGAGGGGTGAAAGAGAGAGGAAGGAGGAAGAAAAATCCAGGACAGACTGAACACTGGATGACTGTGTTTGAAGGGCAGTTGGAGTGGTCTTTATTTGGCATGGGCTTAGACAAATGGGTCATATTAGTCCCCGAGTTTTAGTTATGCACTGAAACATTTACAACACCTAGCATGAAATGATTGAGGAGTTTATCCCTATAGTTTATTCACTCCTGATCACACCCTTCCCTTCTGGTTTCTGCCTCCCCCAGCAGAGCTCATCCCTGTCGGAGCAGCTCAGCTTTACTGTCAATATGTTGTGCAGTAGTCCTGGGCTTTTGTGGTGCCTTTCTGTGCTCACTACAGTTATTTGGTTTTTGTTTGTTTGTTTGTGTTTTTTTTCTTTTTTTCTCCTTGAAAAAAAACCCAAACAAAACCCAACTAAAAGAAATGTCAAATTGCCTCTTTTTTTCTTATTCATGGCTTCTCATATTCTCTTTGGGCACCCTGATACTCTGTTTGGTGCTGCTGCTAGCACGACCAGAGAAACTGGGCAAAAGAAATCTTTTGCACTTATTTATATGATTACCATGACCAGGGGATATATTTATCCCTACCTGACAGGGAGATAAATATTTAGTGAAATCATTGTAATTGTTCCATCCAGTTTTTGACTAGCACCAAACAGTTTTGTTTTCTTGGGCCTTTTGAAGACCTTTTACCTTGCAATCCATCCTCTGCCCTCCCTACATCATCTCAACACCTCAGCTCCTGCAGCCATCACGCACAGAATGTGAATTTTCCTCTGCTCACAGGTATCAACATGTTAGCACTGACTGTGTATGTAAAGTGTGTGCCTTGGGCAAAAGGCAGACTGAGTGCTGCTCTGTGACAGATACAATATTGCCACAATTTCAGGCCGCCAAAGTATCTTCTACAGCCCAACCAAGAGGACTCAGGGTCCTACCTGCCCTTCATGATGCACCAAAAGGAGAAGAGGGCCTTGAAAGCCCACAGATCTTTCCATACAAAGATTGTGATCAGTAAATCACAGCCCTCTCTTAGCCTGTGTGTTTGGCTGGTCCTGACACAAACTTCCCACAATGTGGCTCTCGTTTCTGCTGAATCAGCCTTACAATTACACCCAATGAGCAGATGATAAGGAGAGAAGTACTTTGTCAGTGTGCAGGGTACAGATGTATCATGTGTATGGAATTGTATCATCTGTGTGGAATTGACTGATCCAGCTGGAGGAGTTACCCGGCCAGATCCTGTCCCTCCGTTCTCAGAGGTCAAGAGTAGGACTAGAGACAGTGTCTTCTGACTTTGGGATAGCCACTGGGAACAGCATCCACCAGCCATATCTGCATCTTTGTATAGCCACAATGTACTCCATAAACAGAGTTATCAATCCACGGACATGATCTTTTATGTACAGGGCTTGTGGTAAAGCTCAGGGCTACTTGTTCTTGCATAACTCCTTTGAGGTTTGGTTGGCTGAACTTTACTTTTCATAAGTCATTTGATAATATGTAAAACAAAAAAAATGGGAGGAACATAAAAATTATATTAGGCACACCAATAACAGACTGACCGGGCTCCTAGCTGAGAAACAAGTTCTCATCAGATAGGAAAGCACAGGGAGGGGAACAAAGGAAGAAAAAAATTGGTTTTGGATCAGAATAAAGGGAAATGTGTTGTTGTAATTTCAGCCACAGAGCAATGCATCTTTTTATTTTTTAGCCGTTCTTTGCTGTTGGTGATGACCCTGCATCTGGCCGAGCGTCTGAGTCAGCTGCTCCCCCAGGAGAGATAATGTCCCTGTTTGTGCAGTGTGTGAGTGAGGCAAGAGGAAGTGCTCTGGGATGGCCCTGCTCCACCCTGCCCCTAAACACCTGAGTTCAGCACCGCACTGGCCCGCGGCCGAGCCCCTTCCCCTTCCCAGGGAGGGACCTGCAAGGGAACTGCCCCTTTGCCACGGCCCAGAAAACTGAATACCCTAAGAGTGACCCTGTTTGCTAACTCAGGGTGATGGCTGGAGGCTCGTGGCTGAAGGCAGTGCAGACGGGTTTGGAAATGAATCAGAGGGCTCCTCAACTCCACATCGATAACCAAAAGCCAATCTAATTAGTAGCCACTGAGACCTGCTGCCATCTGCTCCTGAGTTGCTTGTCTGAGCCCGGTCCTGAATTCAAATCTCTACACAAGGATACAGATCTACAGTGTGCCTGTTATCTCCTTTATTTTATGGTCTCAGCAGAATAATTGGGCATTAGATCAGCTCAGGAATGAAACACACCTCTTGCCATATGTAGGAGCTCAGACGAGGAGGAGGTAGGGTGTTCCAACTTCTCTGGTCTCTGGGGACAGAGACCTCTGGGATTCTGTTCTCTGTATTTGTTCCCCCCATTAAGCTTACTAGTGTTCGTAGTCTGTGATTTTATGGAACATACTCCACTGCAGCTCTCTTCTGGGGCTGTGCTCCTCTTTTTTTTCCCTTCTCCTTCATGATTTGCTCCCTATACTTACTTAGTGAGGTTTTGGTGTATTTGTTTTTGTGTGGATTTTTTTCTTTCTTTTTTTTTTTTTTTTCTCTTTGTTGTTTTTTTTTGTTTGTTTGTTTTTTGTGGTTTTTGTTGTTTGTTTGGTTTTTTGTTTGTTTTTTTTTCTGCTTCTGGGGTACTGAAGTTATTCCTTCCTCTGAAGACATGTTAGCTTTTTTTTTATTTTGGTAGGCCCATGTCTCTTTCACCTGGTATCTGTGTAGCTGCACCTGCATGTGAGTAGTTTTTTCCCTCCAACTCCACTGCACCCTGGCTCCTCATAGGAGAAGGAGGTAAGAGGGGCTTTTATTGTACCGGTGGACTTTGCCCATCCCTCTCTGGGTCTGAACAGGCCAGCATTATTTCACAAGTGCTAAATCCACTCACAATGGTTTTAAATGGTTGAGCTGCTGAGCCAGCTGAACAGCAAACACCAGAGGGGAAACCACATTTCGTGAGCGCTTCAGATTCCTTCAGACTGTACGTGGAGCCATTAAGAGCAAAGTAAAAGCCCTTTGACACAACTCCCTTCGGCAACTTTTTCACAACCACATGCCAAAAATGAGGGCTGGCTAAGGAATTGGTCCAGAGTCAGCTCCCAAGAATCTAGCATGTGAGGATGGAGTTCAAATCTGTTTTGGTTAAAAGAAAACAGCAGCACAGTATGTTTTCTTGTAGCCTATCAATCTTTGCTGGATGTCTCCCTGGGCAGTGTGGAGTGCCAGTCAAGGTATCACCATGGGCAAAAGATGAGAAAAACCCCCAGTGCCAATGTTATGTAGTTTTTATTGTATTTGTATCTATTAACTGTTTCTGAACAACTAAGTTCATATCAATGTTATGTAGTTTTTATTGTATTTGTATCTATTAACTGATTCTTTACAACTAAGTGGAGAAGAACCCAGCTTGTGTATTTGTTGTCTTCTGATGATCACAGAGTAACTAGACCTTCAGCTAACATAACCAGCTAAGAAATATCCAAGAATTCAAGCAAGCATCCCATTGCAGTAAGAGAGATGAGGGCCTGTGTAAAGGAGCTGCTATTTCTGTCTCTGTCCAGACATATTCCTTCACCAAGTTCTTTCACAATGATCTGGGTTAGCTTAGACACTCAGTAATGAAGGTTTCCTAGCCCAGACAGTCTTGATAAAGTGATTACTTTGCGCATTGCATTGAGGCAGCAATAATAATTGATGGTGGTCATGAGGAAGGATGAACCTCCCTATTCCAGCTTCAGTCAGCAAAAACTCTGTGGCCACAGCCTGAAATCACACAGGGACATGCAGCAACATTTCATCTTGAATCAGCCAGAAGGAGGTGCAAAGTTCAAGTTGAAAAGTTGCATCAAGAACCTGTATGGTCATTCTGAGTCAGAATTTCTGTTTAACATATTTCAGCTTGTTTCACTTTGGCGTTGGGGTTTCATCCTACACTAGTGTGCTTGAGTGACTCTAGTTCCAGCAAGAAAGAGGTGCAGACACAGCTGTGTGCCTGAACTTTTGAAAGTGTGTCAAAATTTGTTTCCAATGGATGTTGAAATTAACATTCAGCAGGGGAAGGAATTATGTGTGGTCTCTTATCAACAGATTCAGTTAATGCTCTTCTTTACACTGTGAGGTAGCAGAGTGGTCTCTGGCAACTAAAGCAATCTTCAACAATTCCTTCAAGAATTGATGGAGATTGAGAACAAAGATGAAACCAAAGAATACTACCACTCTGTGGCAATTCAGCCATCCAGAGATGCTCAGTCTTTCCTTCCTCCTCCTGTCACCTTCTATTGGTGTGCCCTTGGGTATATCAGTGGTCATTTAACCATCTCTGCCTTGACTTACTATCTGTAAAATCGGCAGGAAAACGCCTCTTGCTCCATGTGGAGATTGTGAAATCAAATTCATTGATGTTCATGGCTCTCTTGGAGAACTAGGGACAGAAGAACTTGGTTCTCACACAAGTCCTGGGAGGGTATTCCTGTGCTCTTATTTTCTGCAGAAATACTCCTTCAGTAAAACACAGGTTACAGAATAGCTGGCCACCCTTTGGCTCTTGTTAGGTTGGTAGGAGAAGTTATTTTTCTCACATCATCAAGGTCGGTGGAGAATTTGGGACTTCTTTTAAATCTCACAGAGTATTATTGTTATGTAACTGCAAAAGAGAAAACTCCTGCAGATATGCATAAATATTAGGGAAAAAATAAAGAAAAAACCCAAGAGAATATGAACAAGCCACAAACCAGAACATTATCTCATTTTCTTGTTCTCATTTCTCTAAACCTGCCAAGAAGATTCCCCCAGAATTTCCAGCACTCACTGAACCTTGACCCAAGCAGCTTCATGAGAAATTTCTTCCCCGAGGGTTATTTTTGATAGTTAGAAAGTTCTAAGATCCTGTGTATTATGGTTTATACAGCTGTAATTACAGCACATATCTGATTCATTTAACTTGACAAGGAATTATAGCTTGCCTAGTTCAAAGGAGTGTGTCAAGGTGTATGCTAACTGATAATGTGGATCCTGCAGCCTCTGCATTTGGGCCTTTCCATCATTCTGGTGTCCAATTCAAATGTTTCTGTTATATGTTTACATACCTGAGGCAGTCTAGATTACAGTAGTAAAGCTCATTTCTTGTCTTGCCTTTCCTCAGAGACAGTTTTATAAACACTTGACTCACAACCCAGGCACAGGGAAATGGCAGTGAAAATGGCCATTCACCCTTCTGTGCTTGGAGAAGCTCACATTTCTGTGTGTGGTTATTGTATGCCTGAAGCATTGCCCATTTTTGGTTCTCAGAAGGAAAACATAGCAAAATAATACAGATTTTACAGGAAGGGCTGAGAAACGGTGAAAATGGTGACTTGGACTGGAGGTTTCCATTTTCAGTGGTAAGTGAGGGGAGTTGCTGCACCTGTGAGTCAACTGTGGGCAAATAGAGAGAAGCAGGTGCACGAGTCAGCTCTCAGGCACAGGCTGGAAGGAAGGTGAGAAGGGCAGCTATTTGACAAAAGATAGAAGAATTCAATTTAGGTGTGTTTTAACAGGTATTTTGTGTTGCAGAGGGTTCCCAGTCACAAAGACGTCTCAGTGGTTTACTGCTGGCCAGACAGGAGAGCTGTGTTGCCACCACCACAAGCAGGATTCTGGTTACTCACTCAAACCATGCCTCCCTGTGCACTGGACTCTGCAGGTGCCCATGTGGGTGGATAGATGTGTGTCTGGATGTGTGGAACAGCTGCACAGGAGGAGCTGCTGCAGCCCCTGAGGGCTGCGGAGGAAGGAGGCGCTGCAAGGAGGAATCGCGCTGAGGGCCGAGCAGGCCGGGCCGAGCTGCTGGAGCAGCACGGGGGTGGCAGGAGGGTTCTCCCGGGATGGTTTGGTGTGGCTGCTGGCTGACCTTGCCCCCCAACCAGGGTGTGGCCATGCTGACTTGCTGTCAGTAGGCCGTGGGCCCCGGGCATCCCCTCAGCCTCCTGTGCTGCGCAGGTGCCATCTTGTCACGCAGGTCCTGTGCCAGTTCCCCTTCTGCCCATCCCCACAGGGAGAGCCTGTGCCTCCTGGGCCGTGCTCCCTCCCTGCCCTCCCTGCTTCAGCTGTACAAGCTCGATAAAGAAAGTCTGCCATTTTTCGTAAACTTTTATAGCAGTCAAGTTCTAGGGTTCTCTTATCTCAGGGTATGTTACAGCACCCCCCAACCTAGGCCGTTCCCTCCATCCCTCCCAGTTTTCTCTTCAGAAATGTCTGTGCTTCATCAGATTGCTTTTATAGAGCCCACTTTTTGTCCCTCACCATTTTTAGTTGTGACCCAAGCTCTGGCTGTGGTCATCAGACATGCCCAGTGCAGTGTGGGACCAGGCTCCCTCCCTCAGACATTGCTGCTTTTCTTGCAATGCCCCTCACAGAGGGTCCAGATCAACCATTGGTGTAAGGATGCTCCAAGGGTATGTTTAACTCACATATGCCTCATTTTCCCCAGATACCTTAAAACCAGGAGTCCAGTTCCTCAAGATGAAGAATACTATCCCTGTGTTTGGGAAGGACCTAAGGAAACATTCACCCCCAGTGGGAAAGCTGGCCATGTCCAGGTAGAGCGGGCAGGAGGAATGTAAAGGGAAGAGGGGAAATGTCACATGTGACAACAGAACCAAGAACCAATTAGTACTGATTGCAAAAAATAGTCTCCTTCTTCTCAGCATGCTGTGACCAGATTTTTCTGTGCTCTAGTGTGAGTTGCTGGTTTCTGGGACCAGCACAGGTAATGCTATGTACACTTTCAGGTCCTGGCAGCTGGGGGAGAAAAGCAGAGGGTCACTCTTGCTCTGAAGTGTAATAACCTATTTCACACCTGTCTTTTGACCAGCTAGGGCCCAGTGAATGTGCCCAAACCCTGTAAAGGCTTTACTCTCAAGGAGCAGCCTGAAATCTTGCAGTCTGGGTGGCATCCACTGGTGAGAGCAATCACTGTTACTGTTAGGGCCTTCCCTGCTTCTCCCACTGGCTCCACCAAGACCCAAACCTTCAGATTACTGATTTGAAGCGAGGGGTAGCTGCCACTGAAAGGAGGGATTCTGTTGTCTGTACATGCTCTCATGGCCATGCAGTCCCAGTCGTGGACAGGTGTGTGATCCTCCCAGGAGCCACTGCAGGACAGCAAACCAAAACATTAATCCTGCCAAAAAGGTACTTAGTTTTCTTTGAATTTATGTCTTTGAACCAGCTTTGCCAGAGTCAAATGAGTGGCATAGGTGATGGAGTGTAACCCATCAGGGAGTGGGTTCCTGTTTGAAAGGCTGGAGTAACTGAGTTAGTTTAGGTAAAAACACAGTGAGATAAACTCCTCAGAAGCCTGATGACTGGATTGCACACAACGTACAAGGATGTCACAGAAATGGGTTTTTCTGAAGCACTTTTGATTTCTTTTGGAAAGGCTCTTTCTCAGTGCAGACTTTCACTATCCAGGCCCCGATCAGAGAGCCCAGATAATGCTCCTGAAGTCCGCTGGGGCAGGCCATTGCCTTGCTGGCCATACAAGACTGCCACCGTTCCAGGAAATGGCTGGAGGAGAGGAGAGGTCCTGGAGCACTAGAGAGAACAAACTGGCTGCTGCTGGAGAAGCAGGTGAATACATGCCTGAACCAGGAGCTTGTAAGCACATCGCAGCCTTGAGGCACAAGTTAAAGCCACAAAATACCAAAAAACCGAAAGTCTAGCCCAGCTGTGAATACGCTGTCTGCATGCCCTTGTCAGATTTAGACTGAAAGTGGGATGTGAGAGATGGGATTTACTGTGGTAAGGGGGGGACTTTCCAATTTTTTTGTGGGCATTTCAGTGAAGTCCACACTGTTAGACCTGTAGCTAACTCTATTTATCTGCTTTTCTAAAGTCTGCCTGCAGTAGATCTTGTCAAAAACTGAGTACTGGAAGTAAACTATGCAATTAGTTGAAATCTTTCTTTCTTTGCAAGTTACTTGTAAACCTGTCTTTATTTCCACAGATGTATTTTCCATTCAAGGTATTCATGAAGCAACTCCTGCCAAAAATTTCAGTGTAGGATCTGTTTTCCAGAATGATTATTTTAGCTGTTTACTCTTTTTACTTTTGAAGTATGAATGATTCCCTAAATGGTGAGGTATTAGTTCTGCTTCTCATCCCAGAGGATTGTAAATTTTTTTTTATCCAAAGAGTAAGAAACTATAAAAAGAAAGACACAACATGCAATGTACGACCTCTTTTGCAGTATGAACATGGATGACATTTCACCCAGCACACATCCCTTAAACACCCATTTGTACAAAACATAACACCCCTGCAAGAAAACATAAAAACGTAAATCTAGTAAAACTCTAGAGTCATTTAGACTCAGCCCCAATCCTTGCTCTGCAATATCCATTTGGGGCTCGAGCAGAGCTAGCTGTGGCAATATGTGTGAGTTTCAGCTGCCCACAGGGTTGTTCCTGGTTCCTGCTGCTGTGCTGGGAGAGGTGGAGTGATGTTGTCTGAGTTGCTGCCATTCAAAGTCTGGGACATTGGCTTCAATCACCAATGGAACGGGGTTGTGTTGAGATGCCAGATCCTGAGCTGCTGCAGCAGCTGAGGTACACAGCTTTACAGATTTAATGGGCCTTTTGCTGCTGAAAAGAACTGTCCTGTTTGGCTCCCTTCTCTCCCCTGCAAATCCCCGTGGAAGGGTTGGAGGTGAGAGTCTGGGGTGACAAAAGCATAAAGAAGTACCAACAAATCAGCCAGAGTGTTTCTATCACAGCCATACTTGTAATTTATAAACCTGTGTTTCCTGAAGTAAAAGGAAATGGGTGATGGGATCTTGTTGGATTTTTCTGTTTCTATCCCAAATGTATTTTTCAGATCCCAGCTATCTCAGGATGTACTCTGCTATACCTCGCCAGGATACTGCTCTTTGCCTGGTTTCTTGTCAATGGCAGGTGTTTAATAGGGGAAGGTGAAAGTTTCACTTGGAAGCCACAAACAGAGACATCTGGCGAGAAAAATGCATCATTCGGATTAAATTATGTTGAACTTTTATCTTTTAACAGGTAAATTAATATTTTTAATTAAAATGTTTTCATTCTGGTTTTATTTATTTTCTTAGCACTTGACTGGCTGGCATAAATCAGGTTAGGCTGCACAGTCTTGCGCCTTTTTGCTATTTCAGCACCATTTCCTTTTTGTATCTCTCTCTGAACCGTTTGAGGTTTTGTTGGTCTTCCTAGAAGTCAGAATGGGAAAACAGACTCCTTAGAAGCCCAGAGAAGAAGAGAATTTTTGTAAGGGAGAAAGTGAATTAGTGGGAGACACTTCTTGCTGTTAAAAAGCAGTTCTAGGTGCCAGTTGTGGAGAGCTGGTATCCAACTTCTCTAATGCAAGCTACCACTTGTAGTCTGGTCAGCAATTGTGCCATGGCCTGTAGGGAACTGAATAGCGTATTTATTTTTATCCTGCTATTGGCTTATGGAATTTGAAGGTACCTTTTTTAGCTTGCATAACTGTAAATATTGTTACTGGACCTCCCGACCTCTTTTCAATATTTGCTTGCCCCAATATTTGACCTTCTAACCTGCCCCAGGGAGATGGCAAATTCCACAGGCTGATGACATGCTGGATGAGGGAGTCCTGTTACAGACACTTTCAATTTTGCTGAGTGAGCTCCTGTTCGTGCTTTAGAATAAGCAGAAAACATTGGGGACTGATCAGTTCTCCTTAGAGCCTTCTTAAATCTTGATTGCCTTTTCCTGCTGTCTCCTACACGAGGACAAAGGTCCATTGTTTTGATTTTAGTTACCTGCCTAGCCTGTCCATCTAAATATTGTATAAGAAATGCTAGGAGGTACTGTGCAACGGCTTCAGACACAGGACCATCAGTCTACAAATAAAAATTCTGTTTCTGAATTGTATCATAGTTAACTTTCATGGCTGTTCCTGCAACTCCATCCAGGAGCTCTTTGAGGAGGAGTGAGTCACACGTTTCAGCGTGCAGAGCGCATTCCCCGAGATCTTTGTAAGCCCACAGCTGGAAACTTCCAAGGAGATACCTGCTCTGCATTCATTGCTCAGAGCAGGGACTCAAAAGAGGCTTTTAAATGTACTTTCCACTGAAAAACACTTTTTTTTTATTTTTTTTTCTTCTCTGCCACTGACCACTCCTTCCCTTACCTCAGGCTTGTCAGTTTACAGGACTCTGCTTCTCTCAGGTATTGTCCTGAATCTTGATTCAGGATTCTGCCAACTACACCAATTTGTCATGAACAAATGATTTTGGATTTAGATCACTTCAGGAATCAATTATCAAAGACATTTGTGAGAGTGATTTTAACATGATGTTGTAAAAATGTGACTTAAAATGTTTGATGGCAAGCTCCACTCCATTATTACACAGCATAATCATTTGAACAATGTTTTGAAACTACCAAGGCACAAGTAAGTTACCAAGAAAAAACATCAAAGTTACCAAGATAAAATCAAAGTTACCAGGGCACAAATCAAAGTTACCATCCTAGAGGGTTATGTGCAGCATCAATCACTTACCAAAGATCTGCTGCTGGTGGAAGGTCTCTGCTTTGAGAAGCAACCTGGAGCGTTGTCACAGTGCAAGGGGAAATCACTGCCGTGCAGTAGGGCTGCTTAGCCAGGAGAGCCCAAAGAAGGCTCACTCGGGCCTTTATTTATAGAATAAAGTAGTTGGCTTGCAGTCAAATTGCATGTGATAGTAAAGGTATGCATGAGACTCCTTGTACCCACAACTTTCTTTGTTCCTTGATAAATGAGTCTTGGAAAAGCCACTCGCTATTCATGTGTTAATCGCATGGTTGGTGTTCCAAGCTCATGCCTCTATGCTCACTGGGTCAGTTCTGCTCCTTTGTGGGTTTTCAGAAAGCAGATTCAAACCAGAGGAGTTCTTGGTCCATTTGCAGCTTATGCCTTTTCCATCCTTTGGAATCTGAACTAAACTACATTCGTCTGGTTAAGGGGTTTTATCCATGACAGCAGTGGGTAACACTCCCTCTGCTAGCACTGTGTATTTCCTGATCATAAGCATGCCAGAGTCTGTGTGCATTCACCTGTGTTCTGTGCTGCCTGCTGGCTTCCCCTGAGGTGTCACAAAGGAAATCTTATTCTTGGGGCAGTATGTGCTGCACACTCTACACCTCCCTGCTCTAGAAACAGATAAGATGTCCTCTGTCTTGCAACTTGGGAACCTTTGGCCTTCTGGGCTTACTTATTTCAGTATTGTAAAGGCCGAAGATGCTGGTGATCACTTTTGACTCTTCACTTAATCTCAAGAGAAAATTCTAAACCCCAGATTTTTCAGTAGTTTATGAGATTTTTAATCAGTGAAGCTGATATTTCATCTATTACACCTTGACTTTTAATTCATGATAGACCTGAAACTTTCCATTGAGTGGAGTGATTTAATATACAGGAAGTTAATTTGACTTTTTACTTAGCATAATTTTCTTGTCCTCTCTTTACCATCAGTTCCTGGCTTAATGATGTCTGTCTTTTCCCTCTTATTATCTAGTTCTAGGAAAGACTAACATTTATCTCTCCCAATCTTGATAAAGTTCATTTTCATTAACTGTCATAGTTAGCTGTGCATCTTCCTCACTAATTGTGTTTCTTATGGAGCCTAGCTACTCCCAGGTCTTCAAAAGCTGCTCTGCACCTCATATCGGAGATACATTCTGCAGGTTTGGGGAGTCTGAGTTCTTTTTTCTAGTTAAGGAACATTGTCCTCATTATTTCCAAGGGCACAAATCTTACCATTTTACTTTCTTTGACATGGACCGAAGAAACAAAAATTGTGACCCCAGATGGACTTCCCTAGTGCCAAGTCTAAGGATAATTAAGAACATTTCAGACAGAAAAATCGGCTGCAAAATTTGGACCCTGATGCCACCTACTCAGGGCTGGAAGCTGTGCCCTAGGCAATGCTTCATATTCTTCCCTTCTCCACAGTTGTCTGAAGTGCAGATCTGGACATGAACTTCTGAGTTTTGATGGGTGTTTGTGACCTGGGCTTTTGATTCCATTTCATCTCTAACAGTCTCTTTTTTCCAAACCCTTGGGTAGTTGCCCTTTCCGAGAACGCACGCTGCGCACAAGGAACACCCTTCTTAAAAAACACAAACACTTCGAGCAGCAACACAGAGAACTGAAAGAGCTTCACCAAGACATTTTGTTTCTCTATAAACCCTACATAGGAAACCTTGGCCTCTTCACTCCCTCAGTATTTGCTGTATTTATTTCTTTTTCTCCTCTCCAGATTGTGAGCACTTTCTGCCAAACAGAGAAAGGCTTTGTGAGATGAGGGACAGATCAGACTGATGCAGCTTGCAGCTTGACTGATGTGCTGCCTCCTTCTGAGAGCTGAAGGCGAATCTCTTCCTCTGTTGCCCTCCCTTCCCCAAAAAGCATCTCCTTTCAGTAATATCCCTCTTCTTACCCTTACTTTTTTGGAAAAAAAGCTCATAACTGCTCTTGGCAGAGCACAGCAGACATCCTGCCGCTGGTTTTTCTTCAAAGAGGAGCAGAGGAAAAACGCAGAACTGAGTTTTCAAAGAAAATTGGCTGCCAAAGCTGAGGAGCAAATAAATGATAGAAGCGGTGCGTATTTCCCCCAAACCGGGGCTCTTCCCTCCCGCTTCCCCCTCCCGTGGGTATTTCCCCAGTCGGACTCACGTGAGGGTTGGTGCCGTCCCTTTCCGAGGCCATCCTCGCCCGCAGCTCTGTCCCCGAGCAGGCGCAGCGCTCTGTGCTGGCGGGGCTCTGAGCGCTGGGCCGGGACAGCTGCTGGAGCGGACCCGCTGGAGCGGACCCGCTGGAACAGACCCGCTATTCATGTGTGCCGCCCGCCCGCCCGCCTTGGCATGGCCCGGGGGGCGAGACACGCCTGGCAGCCCATTCTTCATTGTGCAGGCAGCCCTGGAACAAGCGCCCCTCTGAGGCTTTCCATGACACTCGTGTCCGTGGCGTGTCCGTGCCAGCCCTGCCAGCCCAGCTGAGCCCCATGAGCTCACTGGGGCAGGGCCGCGCTGATGCGGCCGGTGTACCAAGAGGCTCCTGGCATCAGGGCAGCCACGGCGGCCGGGCCAAGCTCTTCCCTCCCTCCCCAGCACGCAGCACGGACAGATGAAAAACCAGGGGGTGAAGAAACGAGGTCCACAAAGTTGTGCTTGCTAGCTGCTGCTGCTGCAAAGATAGTGTTACATCTCAGAGAAAATTGGCACTTAACTCTTTTTACAGTCCCTTCTCCTCGTTTTTCTCCCCAGCCAAAATGCCCTTCCTTTTCCCTCCCCAACACTTTTTTTTTAGTTGAATTTGATATGTCTGGTCTTAGCTGAAATGAAAGCTTGCTTTTCGCTGAAGTTAAAAACAACTATGAATGACACTGAAATGGAAATGTGTGCAGCTGGAATCAAGTCACAGTGTCGAAAAACACATTATTAATAGGTGGGTTCCTCAGGCAGAAATATCAGCAATAATTCTCTAGATTTTAGAGAAAGTGCTACTTTGTGCTACTTGCAAATCAGGTAGGCGTGTTTGGGTTTTGAAGGAGAATTTCTGTAGTTACAGTAGCATAGAAAATTTATGGTAAGGAATATATTCTGTTTAAACAGTTCAGCCAAATGTGTGTTCTGATACTCCAGCCTGCCTAAAAGTGCTGACAAGTCTGTCAGTAGATGATCCTGTTGCATTGATGCTTCCCAGCAAAAGGCCTCATTTTGCAGTGAAAATACTAGTGCTTAGTACTGCAAGTTCACTTCAAAGTGCTGATGAATTTAACCTCTCTGCATTCCTCTTAAACAGCTTTTTAAATTTTTTTTTTAGCATAGGGATGTATGAGCTGAAGCAGTGTTTAGGGACTGGGCTAGTGTTACACAGGAAAACAGGGCTAGGATACAGCTCATTTCATCCCTACAATTTGGTCTAAGGCTGAAAGCACATCAGGAACCATGAGGGTGATTCTACAATCAAAAGCCACCATCAAGGTTCCTACTTTTGAATGAAGATTGAGGTCCTTGCTTCTTGTTATCACTGAAGTGATTGTTTGAATTCTGCAGGGAAGTGGAGGTGAGGGGAAAGAGGAAAATCATTGCTCCTCTCCAGCACCTGTTGGCTTTTGCCTTGTTTTCCCCATAGTATAAAGGGCATTTAACCCCAAATGCAGCCATCTGCTGCTGTTGTTGACTTCCTGGCCTGCTAGGAACCTGTATGTTAACTAAAATTCTCTGTGAGTACACTATTGCACAGATGCTAATATAGATAATTACTTGCTTTCATTTACTTTTTTTTTTTCTGTAGTCTATAAAAAAGATGTTATGGTTGATCAAGTTATAAATATATGTTGCTTATTAATAGATAATTTACCCTGGGTGGGTGCCAACAGTATTCATTAAGGCATTCCTGGGAGTTAAAAGGACTTCATCTTGTGCAGGTCCTTTGTGAACAGGCTTCCAGCAAATGGCCCATGAAAGCTGGCCAAAGTTTTTTGAGTTTCTATATGTGACATAAGCATAAAACCAACTACAAAATATTTTCTAGTGGTCAGACAGGAATGAAGTATCTATGATTTCATTTAGTAGATGTACAAATATTACCAGTGCACAAATTTCAGGCAGGACTGCATGATATATAACAATGTGTCTTTTTCAAACAATTTTTTCTGAATGTATCTAAATGTCATGCTAGGAGATTTTTATTTTAACACACTCTCCAGAGAGATATTGCAAAGAGTAGTAATCTTGTACTCTGCCCTCAGAGTAGCTACAGAAATCAGTTAAAATTTATGGCAATCCCTGCATCCTTGTAAGTCCTTCAAACCAGATCCTCACTGCTCTCTCCCAGAAAAACATGAGAGAGGCTTTCTGCAAAGTGTGTCAGTGCTAATGGCTGTACCAGCCTCCCTGGAAGTGTCAGGAACCAAACATATTAAAATGAGAAAACTCCACATAATAAAATTGTTCTTGGATGTGGGGAGGCAGATGGAGATGGTGCTGAAGACAATCTTGCCCCTGATACCTTGCAGCTGTGTTAATTACCCAAGAGTGGGAACAGCCTTGCCCTCCCAGCTGTGGGTTGATAAAGGTGAGTGAGCTGGGAGGGAGTGAGCTGGAGTCTGCTGGTTGTGCTGTGAGGAGGAAGGGACAGGAAGGGTCAGATGTTGTACAAGGGACAGACAGGGTTAGGTGGCTGTGCCAGGGACAGGCAGGAGCGAGCTGGAACTGCAGAAGGAAGAGAGAAGAAAGAGAGAAAGAGCCAGAGCTGTGCAGAGCTGCTCGTGGGAGGCTACAGAGAAAAGGTAAGAAAGACTTCTGGATAGCAAGGTGCTGCTGCTTGAAGCCTTCTGTGTCTTAGTGAAGCACTCTGAGAGTCGTGGCTGTCTTGACAAGCACACTTGGAAATGGTTTGTCTATGTCATTAGCAGCTAAGCTCAGAGCCAAAAAATGTGAGAAGAGAGGGGAGTGGGTTTGTTTTCAAGTGGGTTATAATAGCTGCCGAAGAAAGAAGTGCCTCAATGAACACTGTTATTTAGATATACTTGTTTCTAAATGTGATTACAAAGAACCACATTTTCCAAAATGTTTTCCAGTAACTGTTAATTATGATGCAAGAATGCACCATTGTAATGGTCCAAAGACTCAGGCACAGAAAACGCAGCCCAGCTTCTGGAAAGGCTTGTGTGACGTGAGTGGTAGCACTCACCAGTTTTAGACTAAGCAGCCCCTGAGCTCCCTTCTTCTGCATAACATAAGTGGGACACCTTGGAAACCTGGCTCTTCTGGTGACTGTTGATTGATTGGAGAGTCTTTCTGGTACAGCGTGCTAGAGATGGATGGGGGAAGAGCAGCTTTCCTTGAAAGGAGGGTGGGGAGTATCTGGGGCATGACGGAAAACAAGTCTGTGATTTTCCCGGTGAGAGCAGAGGGGAGGCTCTGTGGATCAGCCTCGTTCACTTGGGAGCAGCAGGCATGGCAGAGTTGCTTATTTCCACCCCCATCCTCTTCCCTCCCTTATGCCCAAGTGCTTGTGCAGCCACCCAAGAAACCAGACAGAACTTCTTCCAGCTGGAAGGCAAACTAAGATTGCAGGCTATTTTTTTGGCTGGGATCAGCTCCCTGACCTGGTTCGGCACATAAGTGCGCAAACACTTCCACTGGCAGCAGGGAGGGTGTCCGGTGGGAAATGGAAAAAGCAGCTGGGAGTGGAGGAGGGTGGGGAAGGCTGGATGTGGAACTGCACGCTGGTGTTGCCACTGGGGCTGGCCTCTGACAGGCAGCACAGCATGAAGAGCTGAAATCTGCGGGCTTCAGCTCTGTGCAGTAGAAACACCTGGCAGCAGAAAGCAGCCGTGCTCGGGAGGGCTGAGTTCTTGGCAGAAACTGCTCTCCCCTCCACTCTCAGATTTGTTGCAGAACTTCAGAGAGTATCCAGGATGGCAACAGTTTCTGTAGGACAACTGCACTTCTAGCAGGGTGACTCTACTTAACTCTTCCAAGGCTCTCATTTTGTATTACAGAGGTGGGTTGGGTTAGGTTTGGTTTTGGGCCACTCTTTCTCCACCCTGTAATTTTGGGTGACCTCTGCTCTGTCTCAGGAGACAAGAGCACTGCTGATTTACTGTGGGTGCATTCACCTGACTCCCTGGGAAGATAAGAATACAGCCTGCCCTATTTAGCCTTACAGCATGAAAACCAAGAGGGATCCTAATGCCAGCTACTGAATTGGAAAACTCTAGAGAGATGGAAATGCAGCAATAGCACAGGAACTAATTAATAAACTGGCCAAGAAAAAGTGCTGGGTTAGAAAGCAGAGGAAGGTTCTTGGCTGCCTAAGTGCTGATGCTCTGAAGAAGGCAGCCAGTGAGAGTAGCAAGGACAAGCAAGTGAACCAGACTGGGGATGGAGTTTATGAGTTTGCCACAAGGATTAGGTGCTACAGCTGCCTGTGACAGCCAGGGACTGCCCTGCTAACCATTCTTGTCCCAGGCCCTATTTGCTGTGCTTCACAGGTACAAGAGCAAAGCTCAGCAAAACTGTAGTGCATGCTACTGCAGAAGTGAAGGCAAGTGACTAGGTAGGCAAAGGCCCATTTTCTGTGGCTTCTTTAGGAATATTAGTCCTTTGAATTATTGGTAGGATTATAGCTCCTGGTTGGCCAGACTAGCTTCACTTGCAATGGGAGAGAGCTGCAGGTTCTAAATAGCCTAGTGTTTAGAAGAGTAATAATCTCAGGGAAGGCTCTAGAGGCAAGAACACACACGTGCAAGCAGTGCTTCTAAAATTCCCCAGAGGGTGATAAATGAATGAATGTGTACCTCTCCAATGAATCGTTAGATTTCATGAAAGCAAGGATGGAAAGGATATTAAAGGGTCACCCATTCCTTCTCCAGCTCCAAGAGCACAGCAGGTCAGGGGTACCTGCCCCATTAACACAGATGTTGATCCAGCCTGCTTTGAAAGTGCTCAGATATGTTGATTTCCAAGGCAACCTACCCCAGTGCTTCAGTAACACCATTCTAACAGTTACAAGTGGTTTTGCTAATACCTAATAATAATAAAAAAGTACGTGCTGCAATTTTAGCCTGTTATTCTTATCCTCTCCACGTGGGAGAGAAGAGATTATTTCCTTCCTCTTTGCTACAGTTGTTTACATTTTTGAGGACTGTTATCATGTCTCTGTTCAGTCTTCTCTGTATTTAAGAAAACAAAAATTCTTTTGCCATCTTCTCATAGGTTGTATTTTATAGGTCTCTGACTGCTGTTGTTGCTATCTGAGCCCTTTCCTGTTAAATTATTGGAGAATTTTGGGCTGTTGGGAGTCTGCATTAATACAGGTGAAAATGGTCATAGGGGTGCAAGTGGGAGAAATAATAGAGGAGTCATTTTCTGTGTATTTGGATTGATAATGGGAGTCTGGGGCAGAGACTGTAATTTTTGTGGGGTCTGACTGGGTAGTAGTTTTCTGTTTGTCCTTGAGAGAAAATCACTCTTTTCCTCTAGAAAGCCAGGACAGATTCTAGACAACAAAAATTCTTTTAATGCTCTTGGACTTTATAAAGTGTTTGGTAAACCACAGTGAGAGTGAGAATAAAGGTGGATCGGGTTGTAAGGAGTCCAAGGTCACCTCCTGAAGCTCACATAACTGACTATTGATGATTCCCAGAAATCCTAGCAGCCCAGCCTTGCTTTGTCTGACAAAAGGAGGATTTGTCCCATTTGGAGAACAGTTTCTTAAGCCTTGGTGTTCTTTCTTGGTTGCTAGACTATTAGATTTTTTTCTTCCTTAGTCAAAAATTTGCACTTGAAATGTAGGTTAAGAATATTAATTAACCCTGGCAGAAGGTGTCACTCCAGAAACAGGGAGTTCAGCTTGACTGCAGCCTGACTGGCAGTTTCTTGAGCTCTTGGAGAGCTTGAGTGGACAAATAACTCCCATGTCAACCCTTATCTTCGACACGGGAAGGTGTGAGAGGTTAGAAAAGGGTTATGTGCATTCCAACACACACCCCCTCTCTTTAGCAGCTCAGCCACAGCCTACAGAAATTACAGGTTGCTTCATGCTCTCTTTTTGTCTCCTTAGCTTGAGATAGACTGATACTTGAAACTTTTTCAGCACCAGTGGGTCAGGAGGCACACGTGTGCCCCCCTCCACACAGCCCCCCATTTCATCATTGTTAATATTGCATGATCTTTTAGTGAGCCATACTGCAGATTTTCTTTGGAGTTCACAACTGATAACTGAAACATTTTCCATTTTACTTTTAAACCTCAAACTTGCTGACACCTAAACTTCCTTGTGGCTATTTCTACTGACCTCAGTGCTTACGGCCTTGGTCCGTATCTGAGTTTGGCCTCAGCAGTGTTTCCCAGCCTTGCTGTGCCTGGCAGCTTGAATGCCATTTCCCAGGGTAAATCTAGGAAAACTTGTCTAATTAAGAGTCCTTCTTACAAGCCCCTTTAACTTTTCTTCTGAAAGTATCTGAATCTGTCCCTTGGGAACTGGGCAAAATGAGACTCTTCCTCTCTTCCCCCTTTTTGCTTGAGCAAAAAGTCTTCCCTGCCTCTGCCCCCGGCAGCAGCTCTTCCCAAAGTTTCAGCTGCTGGGAGCAAATGCTGCCTGGCTCCTTGTGTGGCATTTCACCTGCACGACATTTAACCAAGCACCTAGAATGAGAATGTGAAGCTGGAACAGAACCGGGGTGTTCACATAGACTAATTACAAATATTCAGATCACTCTGATGTGCTTCAGCTGAGGTTGAAAGCATTTTGAAAGCAGGAAGGGAATAAATCCTCTACAGTGAACAACTCCCAGATTCCTTCTCTTGTGCCGTCCCTCCTTCGAGTGTTCACCCCCATCTCTCCACCCACAGCCAGAGACCTGACCCAGCAGTAAGCCGAGGGGTAAATCTGGAAATGTTGTGTTAATGGCATTCCCTTCTGCCACCTTTGTTTATTCCCATCCTGATGCCACACACGAAATATAAAAGAAACCCTCAGCCTTGCTTACTCTCTCCCTTCCCCCATCTCCGCCCTCCTGACAAAGTTTCCAAATAAACCTTGAAAGCCACTATCAGTTGTAAAACGTCTAATCAATGAAAGACACTGGAGTCAGTAATTTGAAACCCTTGCCTCAAGATCTCCGAGTTTCTTAGTGCACTTCAGTCTGTAAGGTCAGGCATTCTCGCTGCTGTTTGGCCTGATGTTCATTGAATGCAAAGTCAAACAAGGGGCAGCCCTGAGTAGGTTATTCGTCTGTTTACAAAGCAAGCAGCTTACTGACTCCTGGCAAAGTAGAGTTTAAAAGGGCATCCCCACCTAAAGGGACACGGAGGAAAATAGGCAGAGATTTTGTACAGCATCGTTCCCTGTGGGCTGCCTTGTCCTCGCAGTATTGATGAGCTGCAGACGACTGAAGCAGCAGTGACTGCAAGGCACCGAAAATGTTATTTGAAAAGAAGTGTTTTAAAAGAAAAGCACGTAGGATAAATAAAGCCAGTACCTCCTACTAAGCCCCTTTAAATCCACAAGAAGTCCCCTTGACTGCAGTTAGCATTACAGCAGCCCTGAAGGGAGACAGGGGGAGATTGCATCAGTATTTGAAAGAGGAGGGAGGAGAGAAGTTATTTAACAAGGTAAAAATACGAGAACACTGGGATGAAATAAAACCAGCTGCACCTAACAATGACAAACATAAAATTTACTAATGTTTTGGCATCACGTCTCCAGGAAGAGGAAGACCCATGTTTTTACAGTGGTTCTAATTTGACGTGATTTAGCTCTGAGAGGTGTATGGCAACCAGGCAAAATAATTGGTGGAAGGTGGGATTAGGAAATTCAATGCACTTATTGGATTTGTGTCTTGAATGTACTTTGGGGTTTTTCTTTTCTGTGGGGTTCCAAGGGCAAACAGAATTTTTCAGGCTCAAAAGTGGTTTCTGTACAGACATTTATGCACACATTTTTCCTCCCTGCTAGGATCTCCTTATAACAAATGGGGACTGAGAGTATTTAAAATCTGGTGTCTTCAAAAAATTTTGTCAACAAGCAGCTGGGATTTATTTACATTTTAAAGACAGTCTGTTTAGTTAAATCTCCAAGTGTTACAAGTGTTGTGGTTATGGCAATGCCTCAGGTCAGGATCAGAAATACAAAGTGCAATAATGTATATTATTCAGAATGTTATGTTACTGAGGACAACCCACCTGCAGTCAGTGGAAAGACTTTTTCTGTCTTTCAAGGGCTTAAGAGCAAATGCAGTAATCCAGTAACTGATCCAGTAACTACGTGCAAAATACATATTTATTTGTGGTCAAATTCCATTTTTTGTGCTGCAAATTGCAAATCAAATACTTGTGCTTAATCTGGTTTGACAGGTATTTTACATTACTTGGTGCAGACACAGGAGCTACTAAAGCCTTTCTGCTGTACTTTGTCACTTCCTCAGCATTTGCGAGAACCTCTTTTAAGGACATTTTGCAGCAAATTTTCCCAGTGGAATGGAAGAATTTCAGGCCTGACAGTGCAAATCACTGGTCTGTACAGTTTTGATCCTGAATCAGACACAAGTATTTCACTGGGGTGGTTCCAAAGGCTTTGCTGGAATCCCTCTGATTTACACCCATATGAGATCAGCATTAGGCCCCAGTGTTTTCATTTTTCATTTGTTATTCTTGGCCCTAGTGTCCTTTTACCAGTGTTGAATACAATGTTCCTAAAACACCAGATGTGCTTGTGAGATGAGGGAATGTGGCAAAAAAGTAGATTGCAGGGATTCACTAAACAGCACATGATCTCTTGCCCTGTACTCTGAATTCCAGGCTTTTCCACCAGTAGAACTGCATTTATTTCTACAGGACTGTTTCTGATTAGCATTGGGAAATGAAGTTGTAAATCCTTCCTGGCCTAAGTACTTAACAGGATCATTGCATTATGCTCAGTATTAGCTTGTACAATGACTGATGCTTAGGATTATTTTGTAAAAAATCTGGGTTTCCAATCACTCTTATAATATTTCAATCACTATATTACTGACTGATTTCAAAGTATTATGAGCTTTAGTGCTCTTTCAATACTTGCTTAGTGCTTATGTTAGGTGCTTGGAGATCTTAAGTAATATAGTTATTACACACAGTTCAGTTACCAGTTATCACATAGTTTATACCAGTTAAAACTGGTGGGAGATCCAAATCTGGCCCAGTATCCAGATTCCTTTGATGTGGTAGGAAGAACAGGTTCAAATCTGCAGCGTGCTGGCCACTCCAACCTTAGACAGCAAAGCACTAAACAAAGTGCTGAGCTTTAGCTGCATGAGTAATGTGACCAAGCAACCCATCTGCTCCTCAGCCTGCACAGCCAAGCCCTGGGAGCACAGGGAGGCTGGGGCTGCCTGGGATCACCTGCATCATTTTGTGCTTGAGTAGGAGACTTGGCTGCTACAGCCAGCCACTCACAAAGTTGTCTGCTCCAAAGGTCTGAGGCATCCCCACTGATTGTGGAATTTACAGAGAATGGTTTTCTCATGCAGGCAGCGACAGTAGATTTTGTACTTTAGAGTGATGTTTTGTTGTCAGTTATACTGCAATATATTTGGAGCAGGGCACTTGAAGTCAGAAATTCACCTTAAATTAATGCTGGTACAAAAAATGCCAGCATCTTCTCCAGGGAGTCTCCTTCTGCTGCACCCACTAAATCACACTGAACTCTAGCAATTGGGAGCAAGATCAACCCTTTCCCTGTGTGTGCATGAATAACAGTATTGGTGTGCCTAAGTGTGTCCATCCTAGCTGAGCCATGAAGCACAGGCTGCCAAGACAGGAGGGAGGAGGAAAAGGTGCAGTGCTTGATAGCAGCCTTGATTGCCAGAGATCCACAATTGACTCATCCTCTGGCAGAAAGCAGAGCCCTTGTGGTAGACACCAACTGGTGGGATTACATCTGTACAGTCATCCATTATGCTGTTTCTCTGGGCATAAGTTCTTCTTACAAGGTACTCAAAATGCAGACAGGGTCAGTCCTTTTTCTTCTTCTAAAAAATAATAGAAAATATTGTTGGCAGCATTTCCCCCTGAGCCAATCTCCAACATGTTATTTAGCAGGCAATGTTTTATATGGTGGTGCTTTAAGCTCAGAAGTATATTCAGGGATTTAACTATTTGTGTCAGTTAAAATTCTGCGTCACTTTCTTTGTAAATCTCTTTGTTTTTCTCTGTCCAAAACTCCCTTTTAGTTTTATTGAGAACACGATATCAAGTACTTTATGCTTAGATCCCTTGTGTAATACTTGCTCTCTGCCTAAAACACTGTGTCTCATCCCAGGGGTGGCTGAATTGCAGTGATGAGCAAAGGACTCTCTTTGTCTACAGTAAATAATCAGGTGGTGAGCAATATTTGGTGCTGGGAGATCTTTGCCCAGAGGATACAGCATCAAGTCAGTTGCTCCTTGGCAGGAGCAGTGAGGGCTCTGGATGATGGGTGAAGTGAGGAGGCCGGCTGTGTTGACAGTCTAACAACATAAGCTGAAGATTTACAATGACCCACCCTTTCTCCTCTTCTCATATTCAATTTTGCAGGGTCACAAAAGAAATTGCATTACTACATACCCTTGCATAAGTTAAAGGTGTCAAAGACATTTAATAAATAAAGTAATCTCTGTGGACTTAAAAGTCTTTCCTGTTTTCGCTGTCTTACCCAGTGCATTTCGCCTGGGATCTGAGGGGTTTGTTCAAGGAACAAGGCACCACATCGTGTCTATGTTCAGGTCTAAAAAATCCTACTGCTGTGATGGTCCTGTGACACAGATTTTCTTGACAGATGACCAAATACCTCTCCTCCAGAAGTGCTAAGGGCTTGATCAAAACACACTGAAAGTAATGGAACAATTTCTGTAATGTAGCTCCAGAACTTTGCTTGTGCAACTTCAAATGTCTGCTCTTTATGCTGTAAATGCTCCATTCCAGCAGGTTAATTATGTTTCAGTACTCAGTATTCCTTTATGAAGTGATTGGGGTGCTCCTCAAAGCAGTAAGCAAAGGAAAAATAAATCTATGTTATTTTTCAGTCCACGGTCCTGTGCTTAGTTCTGAGTGAATTTCATGTCTGGAGAAGTGTCAGGTTGATGGCCCAGGCGCAGGCGTTCTCCTTTCATCTACAAACACTTACTCTAGCAGCAGAACAAAAGCCTTCTCCACACTGATCCCTGACAGCACATCTTCAAACTGCAGACTTCAAATGGCAGGCCCTTTAAGTCCTTGATCTGTCTGGCAGCCTCTGTTACAAAGGGGCAAATCTGTGATGGGGCTTTTTATGGCACACATCTCTAGCAGAAACTCAATTGGGAGTCTCAAATTGTCTCAGAGATCAGTGCTGCCTAATATTATTATGCACTGCTGTTCTAAAAATAGTTCTGATTAGATTATGATAGATAAAACCCCACAGAAATGGCTTAGAATGCTAACAGTTTATTTTGGAATAAACAGAATTTTTTCCTAGTGAAATCTATCATTATGCTAGAAAAAAAATTCCTCCCACAGGATTTTTTTTTGTGCCCATTATCTAATATGAAGAGTGGTTTGGTTTGTTATAATTTTTACAAAAAACAAGAAAGAAAACCCAAAGAAACCCCAAAACAACCCATGCAGTGGAAGCCAAGAAATATGATAACAAAAGTGTTTCTTACAAACTTCTCCAGTCTTGTGTAAGTGCTGATCAGGATACCCAATTATACCAGGCATCTGTGGCTGCCCATCATGTAGGAGTTACAAGCTTACCTCGAGCTAGGGCAAAAGAGAATCACAGTCTTTCCCAATATATAATCCATAGCAAATTGAAAGCATTCTGGGGATTATGAGTTAGCATGAAAATGCAACCATCTTGCTTTTGGATGCCTGAAACACTGAAACAGGATTCCAAAATCAACAATTTATAAATAACTAACTTCATCCTGACTCACTTGGGTTTTTGGTTTTTTTTTTCCTTCTCATTATAGTAGAATTACTGTTTGAAGTGTAGTTCTTCTTCTAAAACTGGTATAGAAAGGAATTTTTCCTGTCAGACAGACAGCACCTGCCATCTGAATGAAAACAGCATCCTTGGGAACTGGTATTTTATCCAGGTCACCTGCACACAGAGGCTCTGAGCCTTTACTGCCTGTTCCCTGCTTTGGAACATCACCACCAGATGTTTTCCCTCAGCACTCGGGGCTGCTGGCAGCGTGCACCCCTCAGTCAGGAAGGTGAAAAGGTGGGGAAGAAAGTGGAGTAGCTTCACCAGCAGCTTGGATGGAAAGGTGCTGATAGAGGAAAGTTCCTGTTCTTTACCATCTCAGGACAGTCCTGCCTCCTGCCAGCTTATGATAATGAGCACCACGGGCACTCACCTGAGAGCTTCTGTTTAAGACTTTTTCCCCATAATGAATCAAAGGCAAAGAACGATTCAACCTAGAAACAGGAAAAATCCCTGTCGTGTTTCTGCCCAGACAGACAGAGGCTGTTGGATGCCCTAGGGAACGGGCTGCCTTTGTGCTGGCCTGTCTGTGTCCATCCCCCTCGGAAGAGGTGCATCTCCTCTCCCCTGTTTGCATCTCTCATCTGGGAGCCGTGCCCTTGGGCAAACTCCCAACACCTGTGCGCTTGTCATTACGGAGCTGGCCCAGCTGCTTCTGCCAGCTTCTGCGAGGGCCAGCACGCTCTGCTTCCAGCAGCAGCCAGGGACAAAGGACAGCGTGTCCTTCTCCTGCCGGCCCCGCCTAAAGCTTCACCTTCCACCAGCCCCGGAGCAGACAGCGGTGGGGACTTGGTACCCAGAGAGGGACGGTGCCACCAGCAGCACTGGCACAGGGAGCATCTTTGTTGGCATGAGCAGCCTGCTGTGTGCTGTCTCATGTGTGGACCTGGGTGTGACAGCAATTAGCTTCTCTTTGGAAGCAACGGGAAGAAAAAGGGAGATTCCACTCACATCGCAAGATTTTATTTTCAGGGGTTTTTTGTACGTGCCTTTCTGTATCTGTCTGAGGCACTCCTGTGTTCTAGCAAAACAGAGATCCTAAGTATAATAAAAACAACGAGAAAACTGAAGCACAGAAATGTAAGGAAACAATATAGAGCACAACCAAAAAACAAACCATGTTTCACACTCACAAATTCCCTCAGACTAACAGCTAGCCAGGAGTACTTTCAAGGAAAAGGCAGAAAGAAATTAAATTAATTGCTATGACCCACAAGTACACATCATGCTGTAATTTATAGGTGACTAAAAACTGGCAAACAGCACAAGGACAGCCTTATTTTCCAAGGAAACTATATAGTAGTCAGGCCTTTGATTTTGAAAATGTTTTTATGAGTTCTCTGCCCAGTGAGTTGCGTGGATTTACTTCAGACGGTTGCACAAGCCTGAAAGCCTTTGAGCTTTGGAATGTCTGTACCAGAGTTCTGAAAACTTCTGATTGTTTCAGAGATCCATTTTGTTTGGGGTGTTTTGTGTATTTTAACTGGTTCTTACCTCTATAAAATTTCTACTCTTTCCTCAGTTCTTCTGTACAATTTAGGAGCCACTCCACAGAAGTCAGTGGTGCTTGTTGTAAAACCTGCCTCACTGAAACACTGTTTTTTAAAAAAAGTTGTTTTTCCAGCAGCATCGGTATTTCCTCCTCCTCCCCAAACCACCTCACCTTTTTCCAGTCATCTATTCTTTCGCCTATTATTTTAAGTACACCAGTAACAATATTGATGTAAGTTCAGTCCAAAGCGCTTAAAATAATAGAAAACCGCAGGCGAACCCTCTGGCTTCTTCTTTGTGCTCAGCGTGGAACTGTTAGCACAAAAGCTGATAGCTGATAATGAGCAGCCCTATGGAGAAGGATGCTGGAACACTGAGCTGTTTTTGCGGGCTGATCCAAAGTAGAAAGAAGTTAATGGATGGCTTTATACTCGGGGCTCCAAGATGATGGGCTGGAATCAGGTTCTAAGAGGATGGATAATAGGCTAATTGTTCTGAACAGATAACAGCAATTTACAGCTGGATGGATATAATGGGGCATTCATTCTAGAATGTTTTTACATGCGGTAAAACAATTTTTTTTTCTCTCTTTATAAAGCTATTTAGCAAGGAATTTAATACAAGAGAAAATTAATAATTTTGAAAGAGCTGAGTTTCTTAACTGGGATATCCTACCTGCACACCTGACAGTGAATTCATCATCTGATTGAAAGAGCAGTGATACTCCAAATGGTTTCAGGATGTACCATGGAGCGTTGTGTGCTGCCTGCCCTACTGCAGAATTATCTACAAAGACAAGGACAAATAAAATCAGAATGAGGAATGACCCCTACTTTAATAAGAAGTACCTATGGCCATTGTATTTGTAAAATATAGAATAACTGAAAATGAAGGCGATTTGATAACCTTAGGGAAAGAAGAGGCTCGGATATTTAAGTCATTTCTGAAGCCAGAATGGCAAGCCTGGGCCTGCAGGCAGCCAAGAGGGGATCTCCAGCTGCAAGCCCAAGAGTCCAAGATAACAATCGCTTGGCAGGGCTTGTGCCAAGAAGTGTGGCTCCATTACTGCTCTCCCACTAATGCAAAGGATAATAGAATCAGAAAGAGCAGCTCTGGAAGGGGCCTCAGTGAGTCCTTTAATTGGTTTCCTGCCCGAAGGCAGAATGAGCTGTACTTATGCTATTTCTGGTAAATGTGAGTCTAACCTGTTCTCAAAGGTCTCCTCTGCAGGCTCACAGCTGAGGGCAGGTGGTGATGACACCCAAGGTGGAAATGCAGAGAGAGGTGGAGAGCCAGTTAACCAGGAGGATCTGGGTGCAAGAGCATGTGATAAGGCAACATGATAAAAAGAAGCAAAAAAGGGGGAAAATCTCAGCCATAACATCTACAGGAAAAATCTAAAGAATGTGGAGGACAGGACACACAAGCCAGAGCAGGGCTGTTTGTCAGGAATTAATTGAGGAAACCTGGAGTTCATACAAGAGGAAGTTAAGTAAGAGGAGGAGGACTTGTACAGCAGGAAAAGTGGAATCCTCACACATTTTATTATTTGATTTTTTAAAATACTTAACCAATGATCCTATGAACATTCATGCAATTGTTACCTTGAATTCTCTGCAGATACCCAGAGCACACTTCATGAATTGCTGTGATCCAGAGGTGGTTGCTGTGTCTGCCATATCCATGAATAAGGGGCTCATTGTCAGCACTGAAGTGTTTCCATATAAAGGTGAGAGCACATTATAGTCAAGTGTGAAAGCCTGGCTAGAGACATAAAGTTCTTTCCTGAACATCTAGTGCTGCTGCTGAGAAGCTGCTGGACTATTAGGAGGAAGATCCTTCTAAGATAAAATAGTTGATATATACATTTTTACAAGGAATTTGCATCTGAAATTAGACCAGAACTGGATGAGGAGAGGGAATGTAGAGAAAAGAGGAGGAAATGGAAGCTGAGCACTTTCCTTGGTATAAATGAGCTTGCTGTCTGTACTCGATGGCTTGACATTCTCCATGCCAGCTTGGAGACAAGTTGCAGAGGGGCATCCTCAGGACCTTGTTTAGATGCTGAATACCTCTACAGTTCTGGTGTGGTTCTGGCAGTTGGGCTTTTCACATCCAGGAGAGGAGAACAGGTGTCATTCTACAGCTGAGGTTAACAGGGGTCCAGTCAGGCTGTGGTGAGGATCCCTGCTGGCCTTTAAGGCCACGTGTCCCACAGGTGTCCACAACCAGTGGGTGACCTCATTCTCAGCCTATACCTGACATGGAAATTTCCTCAGAAGAGCAAGAGCCACATCAGACACTTGCATCCCACCTAAGCAGTGCATAGGTGGCTCTGGAGAGCCATATGGCCTTGGTTAGAACAGGAGGCAGATGGAATTGGACAGATTAAAGCTCCATAAAAAGAATTGAAGTTACAGCACACAGTATGGGGCTATTCATTATCACCAGACATACTGTCTTGACAGTGATTGCATACAGGGGTGAAAATCTTTACAAGGTAGGATAAATTACACAGGTTTTACTTAGTGATATGCTTTTCAAACACGTCAGCAGAAACAGAGAAGCTACATTTTAGAGAAACCATCTCTAAGTCCCTTGTCCTAACGGGACTGCAGCATAAACTGTGCAGAACTGTGATGCATTAGAGGTGAGACAGTATGACAGAAGTTTGATAATAATGCTTATCTTATTTCCAAGTAAAGAACAGTACCATAGTACATTATCAGCTCTAGGCCAAATCCCAGATTCCTTCATGGTGCAATGCTTGAGCCTGGAATGACACTGAGAAGCCCTGGGTAAGAAAGGAGGCTCTGTAGTATCTCTGTGCAGGGCTGGCTGTCCCACATGCAAGGGGCTCCCTAGAACAGAGCTGTGCTCTGCACAGACAAGGTAATACTGGTGCCTTTGTGCAGGTGGGTTTATGCTATAGAAAGCCATCCTCTGGCTCAGGTGTCAGGTGTTGAATACATTATATGAGTGCAGCAGAATTACATGATTACTTAGGAGAATATCCCTGAAATCATAAAAAGCTTCAGCAATGAGGCAGGAACTCTAATAACTCTGATGAAAGTATTGCTTTCCTGCCTCTTCTCTGTGCAACTCTGAAATGTCACAGCATGTTGGCCAGCAGGCAGCTACACCACCTCAGTTCAAGACCTTCTGTCCCTGTCTTTCCTAGAAAGTTTTAAATTAGCCAGCTGAAGACCATAATGCTGGCTTCTCCTAGTGAGAACAGAGTAAGTGGTTATTCTGGCCACCACAAACAAGGGGGTACCTGTTTGCAGAGGGCCAGGGCAAACCTGCAGTCCCTGCAGCTGAAACCCTGCCTGGATTCCACCCACATGACTTCACTTGTGAGACAACTAATGGCTGCATGTACTGCTCCGAGGCCAAGTTTGAGGCAAGAGATTCCTTCTGTGTCTCCAGTGTTATTTTGGTATATTTTATTTGGCCCAGAATTTGGGAAAACAAAAGGGAGGTTTTCCGTAGGGAGTGGAATGGGGAGGCAGGAAGGGCTACCATATTTCTCCAGACGGAAACTCCTACAGTGTTAGAGTCCAGCACTGCTGCAAGTGTCAACAGATCAAATGTGATACAGAAGGCCCTCTGCCAACTCTTTGCTACTGCAGCAGCAAACCGGGAAGAAAGCAGGGACTAATATCCAGTACCACTGAGAGAGGTTCAGTCTCTGCTGCACAAGGATGGAGCAGGAGGGAAGTAGTGAGCACCTTCCCCTTTCTGTGTGCCATGACGTTGGCTTGCCCAGGGGACAGGACTGACCCAACCAGGCTGCTCAGGCCATCTGCTGAGCCAGGCATGGTGGCAGCAGCTTCTGTGATAGCATCTGAATATCTGCAGTTCTTGTCCCACTTGCTGCTTCCCAAAGAAGACCCCAAAAATTTTGGTGCCTCCAGAGCACCGCACCACAAATGGTGCCCCTCGGTGCCAGGGGGTGTGATTCACACCAACAGCTGCTGAGGGCAACAGATTGAGCAGTAATTAGCTGCTGTTAGTCATCCTCTTCCCAAGTGCGAGTGGGATAGCATTTGATTATTTCAACACAGTTGGATGTGGGAGGGAAGGTAGGCCTGGAAACATTTTCCTGACAGCATACTTCTCAGCTCTCTTAAAACACCTCTCATGTTGACACTCAGCACAGCATTTCAAATAAAATGCTATTTCCTCTTGTAGAGCAGCAAGGAAAAAATGCTGTCACAGGTTTTATAACAAACATTAGGTAAGCAGCAATCATCCCCATTGTGCAATCTGGGATTCAGGCAGGAAAACAATCCATAGATGGCTAAGAGAGTACTGTGTGTCTCAATAATCTGAATGAGCAGTGAACTCCTTGAGGACCACAGAGAAGGGACAGGGTTGAATGGGTTAGTGGGACAACTTCACACAGCTCAGTGTGAAGAACAAAAAGGTGTAGTTTTGAGACTGGAAGCTGAAAACTGTCTGAAGGAAATGTGAGTTATTTGTGTTCAGTGAAGTTCTTGTTTCTCTCTCGTGATGTCACAAAAATGTGCTGTGGTCTGCCTACA
The DNA here is from genome assembly GCA_013400275.1 of Rhadina sibilatrix. Taxonomy (NCBI): domain Eukaryota; kingdom Metazoa; phylum Chordata; class Aves; order Passeriformes; family Phylloscopidae; genus Rhadina; species Rhadina sibilatrix. Next base: position 512,516 of record VWYO01018507.1, read on the forward strand.
GAATTGCCTGTCCTTCTGACAGGTCTGGCCCAGCTGTAGTGTCCCTGGTGATGTCTGTTTGTACTATAAAAAAACAGAATGAGCTTCTAACTGNGCTGCCTCAGTAGCTCATTTTCCTCCTGAATTCACAACACCCCAGAAATCTGGGAGCTGTCTTTCTCCTGCTTTGCTCTTGGGCAGATATATCAGAACTTCCTACTCAATTGTACCTCTCTCTGAAGGGCTTTGTGCTCTCAAAATCCTGCATGTACAAACTCCCTTTGGAGGGAAGCATTCAGTGACCCTGAGCAAGTATAGGGTTCTCAAAATCCACTGAGTAAATCTTTGAGTGGTAACAGATTTGACAAGGAAAGCTCCCATATACAATTTTTGCCTTACTTTGGGAGGGATTAATGGGATTCAAACAGAAAGTAGTTAGGATTGCGTTAGGATTCTAGCATTCCTAATATCCTATGTCCAGACTAAGAGTGTTCCCTACACAAGTAGAGCCTATATTGTGTACTACAGGTAAATAAATACAGATAAATGCTGTCTGTCTGTCTATGATCAGCTTTTTAAAAGGCAAGAACATTTCTTTCTTACCAAGCAAACTTGAAAGAAGAAGGAATCAAGACAGTAAGCTAAACATGCACTCTAAAACTGCTTAGTCCAACATTTAGAGCATGGTGTTGTCAGCTTGCACTTTTAAAAACTCTGAACCAGCCAGCTGAGTTAGCTGAGCTGCTAACAAGCAGGTCAGAAACCACACCACAGTGGTGGTTACTGTTCTCCCCTGCACAGAGGTCTCAACAGCATTGATAAAATGATATGAACAGCTTAATATCCTGGCGTGGTGTACAGGTGCTACCAGTTTTACAGGCACTGAAGAGGGTGTATGTCTTGGCTTTGAAACAGAAGGGGTGGATGACCAAGAAAATGTCTATATTCAGGGTGGGTATTTTTTTTCTCAACCAGTGTTTCCAATGATGCATTTTACTGACAAAGATGAACTCATTACTCTAAAATCAGGGTGATGAGATCTGTTTATAACAGTTTGCATAAGTAATCAGTTTCATGTTCTAATGCATCTCTCATTTTGCATGTTTTAACACAGTAGATTTGGAATGCTCTTCAGGGATTGTCACTGAAACAATGTCAAGTAACACAGTGTCAGCTTTGTCTTATTAGGACATTAATCCACATTCAAATATATTCAGACTTGTTCATTTTTCCATTCAACAATTCACCCAAGTAGTTCTAGTGTTACTTTCCTGTGTTACATTAACCTTCTCTGGGGTTTAATGCTTTAAATATTTATAGGCTGTTGTAATGCCCAAATAATCTAGTCCTCAATACCTGCTGCATGGTAATAACACCTGCGTTTTAACAGAAATTAGGCCTTTTAAATTAATGTAGTTAAATGAACAAAATTAGTCCCTTAAAGGAGGTAAATCACAGCATAGTGATTGGCTTTCTTTTTCTTGGTTTGTGTTGGTTTTAATTGACTGTCAGTCCATGATCAGTCACATGGGATGTTACATATCTGGTAGAGGAAGGGGATACAAACGATTCAGATTCAAGGAACAATCATGACTTTTCTGATGTGTCTAATAACATCATTAATACTTGAATTTTGGACAAAGAAACAAACATGCACTACAATTTTTTTTTTTTTACAGTTAGGAAGAAAACTCGTGCAGATGTTGAGCAGAGAATTTACACAAACTCAGGCATTTGTGTGATTTGTGCCTCATGCTATCTTGGGCTGCTGCCAAAAGTGTAAGCTGCTCAGAGACTGTTTGTTTCCCCTGAGATTGAATAGTCCTTGTAATGCAAGATGTTTTTAAAAAGTAATTTGCTCACTGTGATATTAGAAGTTCTAATGAGTAGATCTATATTTCCTTCTGTGTCTTTTCTGCTGGAAAATCCTGGCAAACCTTGTGAATGTTGTGTAATCTCTGTCACTTGTTTGTGGATCTAATTTTAGGTACTGGTGTTTGATTTTGGGGATTTTTACTACTTTAAGAGAGACCAGAATTATTTGCCTTTCTATGACCAGCATTCTTTTGAACCTGAAGTGATGTCCCTGTAAATCAAGTAATCACCAAGAGCCTGATCCTCAGACACTTGCTGCTGTGTGCAATGTAAAATGTCAGTGGGCTGTTTCTAGGGCTGAGGGCTGTTTCTCAGCTGTAGTGTTTGCAGATCTGGGTTCTGACAGTGCACGTTTGTGTGCCTGTCTCCAGCAGTGGGGAGGGAGAAGGTGCTGGGAGTGAACAGCTCGTGCATCCATCTTCGTGATCCGGGAAGTTAAGCACCGCATCCCAAAGTGGATGGAGTGAACTGCAGGGAATTACTCTGACTCACCCAAAAGTTTTAATAATTTGTCCTTTACACTGGTAGTGCTGTAGAAAATCTGCTTACCTTATCTTGGTGTAGCTGCAAGTTTTGCAGCCATGACTGTATCTGAACATACCTGTTTCCTGAGGCTTTGTCCTACCTGCCTGGGGCAGTTGAGGAGTTGTCTGAGCAGACATTGCTCCTACTGTACTTCAGAGCCTGGTTTTCCTGTGACGTGAAACACACATGCTTGTGTCCCCAGAAGGCAATGCCTTTGCTTTCCAGCTATCAGTGGCAGTCAGTAGTGCACAGTCCAGAAGGGGAAGTTGTTTTCAGAAAATGAGAATATGAAACAGAAACATTTGAAAAGACTGATGTTTCAGGATTGAAACAGCAGAACCACCATGTTGGTATCAGAGGCAGATAAATTGAGCAAGCTCAGAGAAGGACATTAAAATAGAGGTGTTTCATGTATGTGCACACACACATATATGTAATTGAAATACTTTTGAAACTATTTTGTCATCTTTTAAAGGCAGCTGCATGATTGATTTCCATTCTGCTGTATCTGTGACTAATTGATGAGTTCTTGTGTATCTCAATTAGTTTGGAGAGGCTGATGTTGTGGGATGGAGTCAGTCATTAACTGTTTGTGACATTAACTATTTGGACATGATTGTCCACGTTGAGGTAGTACCACAGGCATGAAAAGGAAACAAAGAACTTTTCCAGTTATCAAATACACTCGGATCACCTCTCCCTTCTCACCTGGAACCTTAGGACACTCATCAGCCTCCCATGGTGTCTGAGAAACACGAAGCAGATTCCTTGGAGTGTTTCACTGAAGATCAAGCACAGCAGAAGATCTAGTGCTCTCTGCAAGGCAGCTCCAGGTCCCTGATTCTCTTCCCAGTCTTGGACACAGATCTGAGCAACATGAGAGCTGCTGTGACCTGTGTCATCTGGCAGTGGCCCCCAAGAGCTTGTTTGCCCTGGAGAATTTTCATCAGGTTATGATTACACCACTGAACCTACATGAGTGGGAAAACTTTGCACCTGCGGAGCGGGGGTCATTCAGGTACAGAACTTTGTCAGTTTTAATAGCAGTGTGCTTATGTTGTCATTAAGCTTCACTCCTGACAAAGCACTACAGTAGTTCATGCCTCAGCTGTGGGTTGCCAGCATGTGTCAAGTTCCAGCTTTGTGCCTCTGCTCCTGGCCCTGGCAGGCTGCAAGAGGAGCCAGCTGCCCAAGGCTGGGAGTGAACGGCTCTGAAATGTGCACAACTTGCCAATCACTCCTCACACTGACTATTTGGCAAGGAGAGAAGTGGTCTGAAGAGGTTACTCCAGGTTTTTATTGCTGCCTTCAGCCAGATGATCACGTGCTCCTTTTTCCCTCCAGGAATCCTGCCTTGTTAGGGGCTCTTTTCTGCAAGGTGTTGAGCCCCATCGTGAAGGGTGAGTGCTCTCTCTCCCCAGCGTCAATGGCCATGGAGAACACTCATCATCCTTTGGGAATGTCCAACACATTTCAGAAGTGGCAAGCACCTTCTGGTGCTGGATTTAGCAGAAATGGCACCAGAGCAGGCTGATGTTTTGCATTTGGACCAGACTGTGCTTTTGAAGGACACAAGGAAGTTCATTATGCTGGATATGAGCCTGCTCCTGCTTTGACTGAAGTGAGTAGTATTTTATTTTTGTGCTTTGATGTAGAGAGGAGCAGGACTGGACCTGCTGTGAGAGTGATTGATTTTCATCAGGTTGTGAGGGGTGAGCAGAAAGCAGGGCAGGTTGAGTGCTGCACAGCATCAGTCAGTTGCAAACCCAGCATCACCATCTTCTTCACACTTCCCTCCGCCCACCTCCATCAAACAGCTCCTCTTCATTAAAGCAGTGCCCCTGCCTCTGTGCTTGCTTTAGAAGTGTTATGACACTGCTGTGAAGCACAGAATTCCCTAAAGCCTCAGAGAGAAAAGATAAATGAGGCATCCTGAGCAATTGACTAAAGACACAAAAAAAGGAAGAACACAATGCTGATTTCAGCAAATATCTCTGCTTCCACAACACTTACTCACTGTTTGACTACTCCTTAAACTCATTATATAAGGAAACATCTCAAGAATAGCCATGAAGATGATGAAGAAAGGAGTGAGCCATGTTTTTCCTCTGCTCCCAGTAGGACTGACATTGAATTTGGCTGCAGCATCTGCCATTATGGCTTGATACAGTTTGAAATATATGTGAGCATGAACAATAACTGAATCTCATCTCTGATAAAATTCAGTGTTTGAGTTATTTTAAATGTTCTTCTATCATGTTCTTGTTGTTCAAGTTTATCTGAGTAGATTATATCTGGAGACTGGACATAGATAAATATGCTGATAATAACTACATTGATTGATTAGCTACAATCAACAGGGAGGCAGCAGCACAGCCTACAATGAGCTCTAGGCTAAAAGAGGTTACTAATATAGTGGAAAGTTGTGCTTTGTTCCTTCAAAAGCCCAGGTAGCAAACCAGTGATAATCCCTCTGCTGGCTCTCTCGCTGGTCTATTTTCACACGCTTGGAATCCATTTGTTAATGTAGCTCAAGGGAATAGTGCAAAAAGGAAAGAAAGAGAGTTGTGCTTTCTATTCTAGTAGCTCGAATGGGGGTGGATGGGTGGGTGAAAGGGAAACGTATGTTTCAATCTGATGAAGAAGCACATGCTCTGCTCCAGTTTGATGGTGCAGGGTTGTTGACATTTTCTCAAGCAATAAATTAGAAATGCCACATAATTCATCATTCCTGGATTTAGCCCTTCTCATGCAGTCTGGCTTCCTCTGTCACCAGTCCTTCAGCTACAGCTGAGGCTTTGCTCAGGTGCTTTGGCTGCAGTGTGGGCCTGTCTTCCTGCAGAGCTTGCAGACTCCGTAAGCCAGGACAGCATAAAGAGGGATGTTTGGTTTTAAGCCCTGTAAGATGTCAGTTCTTTCTCTTTTCAATTCCCATGGTTCCTGCTTGAGGAGAGAGCACGTGGGCTCAGAGGTTTGGGCAGGACTCACCATCCAACACCATCTGATGGACCACCTGCTACAGACCTGAGGACTTGAACTGCCTATAGGTCCTGGAGATGGTTGCAGCGATTTCATAACCAACCCAATGTCCAGAGCTACTTGCAAGTACAAAACCATACTTAAAAAAAAAGAAATGAAAGGCTTTAAATTAAGTTTCCAAATCACTTTGAATTGCTAAGGGAAAAAACAAAGCAAAAGAGAATATCTGGCAAGTTAAACTCTCTCATTTCTCAAGCATGAGGTCTTGAAATATTTTATTTCACTTGCTTTCAGCTTTAAGAAACAAGAGTGAACGCTCTGGCAGAGGCCTAGATTTAAGAAATGTCAAGGAAAAAGAAGAAACTGTTGTAGAAAAACTTGTATTGTCACTGTTGTAATATGGCACTGTAGCTGCAATCTGGTAATGGGCAATAAAACCGAGATGAGTTTGCTTTGAAGAGCACTTAGGTTATGGAATAAAATCACATGCATCAAAATTATGGCATAGCCTCCTGTATTGCATAATGTATTGCATAAGAGAAAATAGAGAATAGCTGCTTCCCATTAGGACTTTGTCACATGGACAGGTCATGGATGCCAACAGTGGATGAAATTTCACCGGAGAAAGCAAAACTGGAAAAAAATTTGATTCAGTCAACTTACAAAATCACACTTCATTCAAAGTAATTTTCTAAACTATTATTGTTCCAACCAAGTTGATTGTAGCTATAAAAGGCTTGACAGAAGGATATTTTTGTGATGTCAAGTGTAAGCCCTTTGGATTCAATCAAAAGATCGTTCAAGTCTCTTTGCCTGCAATTTCTCAAGTGTAGTCAGGCTCCTTCTTTTTGTGGATTTTTCTTACAGCAAAAGGCAAAAGAAATATTTTTAATTGGTTGAGGAGCTCTGGCACTGAAACTATTTTAATTAATTGTTTCTAAACATAGAATACATATAGAATTTACTTCAGGCTTATTAAATCTTGTTGCAATACTGAAATTTTCCATTTAGCCTAAACAGAGTTTTACAGATTAAAAGAAATAAAACTGAAGGGAAAGCAAGCCCACACTCTTTATTACATTCATCTTTTTTTAGAATGACAAAATTAAATCAACACCCACATAAAATATAATTGCCAATATCATACCACTTCTTTTTTCAGAGCCAAAGAAGACAAAAATCCATCATTCCCACCTCCAGGTCAGCTGCTCAGCTCTTCCCTGCCAGGATGATTGCTCTGCTTACCTCTGCCCAGAAGAGGAGCCAGTGAGGGGAGCCGGGTGTGAGGGACCTCGCACTGAGGACCAGCGTCCCTGGATTTCGGGAGTGCCGAGGAATGTGCTGGATCAGGCACTGGGGAGGTGCCTTTTTACATAATTACCTCAATTTTTTAGTTGAAGACCGCCTCGGGCCCCCTGTGGCTATGCTGAAGTCTCTTTTGCAAAGCTTTTGCTTAATTAACTGAGGGAAAATACATTTGAGAAGAATGGGTGAAAGGCACCTGGGTGTGAAGGGGCTCCAGCGAGGTCTCTGTGAGCCACATGTGCCCGCAGGGAGGGGCTTCCAGTGCAGCCCCTCCGCCTGTGGGAGCTGTGGGGACGTGGCACTGCCTGCCAAACCTGCCCCTGGTGATGCCAGGGGAGTTCACCCACCAGCTCTGGGCTCACAGCATGCACCGTGATCTATGGCTGCACTGCTTTAGGTACACACCAAGGGAGTCCCAGCAGCATGGCATGGGGCAAGGCTGGCTGTGCCCTCGTGCTGGCTGTGCTCTCCTGCTCACTGTCCCCTGGTGCTCGCTGTGCTCTCCTGTTGCTGTCACCCAAGGGGTGCTAAAAGTGCTGCGGGCAGTGGAGGAAGGCACATCTCTGCTTTGGTGCAGATCTCTGCTTTGGTGCAGATCTCTGCTTTGGTGCAGATCCAGGAGGCAGCCACAGCAGCACTGCTGGGAATGGGCCCTGCATTGTCAGCTCCTGCCGGAGCCTTGCTACTGTGTCCTACTGCTCTTAACAGTATAAAGCCAGCAGGGATACACCTGCTGCTGCTACAAACACATTGTCTTTCTGCTGCCCAGAGACAGGCACAAATACCTGCAGTGAGCCCCGCTCGGGAGCAGAGGAGCTGCTGGTCCTGGCAGTGCAGCAGGGATGAGCAGATTGAATTATGAGTTAATCAGTTTCGATCCAGCCACTCTGCTGCTAATCAAATCACCCTGTTCAGCTCAGCATTGGTCGGGAGGGTGTCTGCTCTCGGTGCCAATGCAATTCAAGTGGCACCCTGACAAACACACAAACTAAATCCACCTTCTCACTGAGGGCTTAAGCTGCACAGAAATCTCTACCCTAGAGCTGTACAACAAAACACCTCTTGTCCTCTTTGTGAAGACTGTACCACTATTTTGGTGGTTGTCAGAAGGGCTACAAAGTAGGACAGAGGATGTCGGGAGAACAGCAGTGTGCTGATTACCGTGTCAGGTTTTATTTGTGCCTAGCACAAGCAGGTGAGAATTGCCCAGGTTGATGATTTGTGGCTGGGGGCTGTGCTGCTCTGAAAGGGCCACTTGTGATACTTTTTGCAGAAGGAGTCAAGGCCTCCTATCAGCAACACACAACTTCCTCTAAACTGCCGGTTTAAAAGTAACTTTAAAAAAGTATTTGAACCAACAGCGTTTTTGCTGGGAACATCTTACTTACTCAGGGAATTTTCCTGATTTTCTCTTTCTTCCTCAATGTAATTTTTCCTTTGTAACTGCCTGGAAGTCACGGTACAAAATAATGTACTCTTCTTCAGTACATTCCAGTTGACTTCAAAAGATTGCTGCTGTAAGAAGGAAAGTGCTTGGTTTTGGTTTATTGATACAAAAGAGGAACATGATATAAATAATTTAGATGACTTGTCTTTGCCAAAGCCTTGTTAACCTGGAAGTTCCCAATTCATGTCAGGGCTCACATGGGCTCTGGCTGCTGTACAGGCCGGGTTCAGCTGCAGCAGCCACAAGCATGACTGAAGTGGCCACAAGATAACACTTGTGTTAAGGGCAGAGGCTGCAAATTCTCTTTCTTTTGAATAATGACATTTACAGAGCAGTTAATTGCATTTCAGGTTGCTTGGCCACTTAGTGTGTCTTCAGATGGCCTAAACAGGGGAAAAACCCAACCCTCCACTTCTTCATACAGTACTCAGCTACACCGAGTCATTGCTGCCCGTGATTTGAAAGAATTTTAGAGGCTGTTTGAAAACATGACCTCATTGCTGTCTACAGCATCTTAGGGGAGGGGAGTGGAGCGGCAGACACTGATCTGTTCTGTCTGGTGACCTGTGACCCGAGGGAATGGCCTCAAGTTGGGGAAATTTAGGTTGGGTATCAGGGAAAGGTTTTTCCCCCAGAGGGTGGCTGGGCACTGGAACAGCTCCCCAGGGCAGCGGGCACAGCAGCAGCCTGCCAGAGCTCCAGGACAGCGCTCTGGGGCACACGGTGTGACTCTGGGGCTGTCCTGCGCAGGCCGGGAGCGGCACCCGCCAGCCCTGGGGGTCCCTCCCAGCTCGGGATATTCTGTGAAATATATTTATCTGCATGTAGACAGTATCTAAATAAGTACCTACATGCAAAATATTTAACGTGTGGGGGTAACACAGGACTTGAAGAAAAGAGCAGTGCGCGCAGACCCGGTGCCTTTTGACCCGCCGGGCGGGTGGAGGAAGGAGCGGCCGCGCAGGACGAGCTTCCCCACAGCACATGGGTCCCCTGACCCCGGGCGCACGCCGGGATCCTCCTTCGTCGCTCCCTCCCCTCCCTTCCTCCCTTCTCTCGGTCCCGGGGAACCCAGGGGCGGCTCCCCGGGTGCGGCTCGGCCGCTGGAAACTACAGCTCCCATGGTGCCCCGCGGGATGCGCGGCGGGAGCGGCCACCTCCCCTGGGCGGCGGGGGAGGGGACGATGCGCGGCCCGGGCTCGGGCGGGGCGTGGCCGGCGGCGCGGCCCCTCCTCCCCCCCGGACCGTGTGTCGGTTCGGGCTCCCGCCGTCGCCATTTAGCGCCGAGGCGTCGCCGGGCGGCCGCGGCGGCTGCGCTCGGTCCTGCCCGCCGGGCGCCACCCGGACTCGGCTCGGCCCCGGTGAGCGGCAGCCCCGGGGAGCGGCGGCTTTGGGCCGCGGGCAGCAGGAGCAGTAGCAGGAGAAGAAGAGGGAGGAGGAGGAGGAGGGTTTCCGGCTCCGCGCGAGGCGGCCGCGGCTGTTGGAGAGAGCGCGGCCCGGCCGCGCGGGCGGTCGCTGCGCCTGCCGGGCGGTGGAGAGGCCGCGGCCGCCATGGGCGCCCCGGTGAGGCGGGGCTGAGCCCCCGGGACCCCTTTCCCTGCCCTGGGCCTGCCCGGGCCTCTGCCGCTCGGAGCGAGTGACCGAGCGCGGCGGCTTTCTTGGCGTGCGGGCCTGCGCCCCGCTCCCTCCTCGCGTCCCGGCCCCTTTCCTTCCCCTCCCCGCACCCGGGCCGGCCTCGCTCGCTCTTCAACGCCGGGAGTGGCTGCAGCCGGCGAGGCACCGGCGCCTCCCCGCTCGAGGGCCTCCCCGGTGCTCGGGCTTTCCCTTCCCTCGCCGTCCCCCACTCCAACCCAGCGCCCCGTGTCCGCTCCCGCTGCTCCATGTCGGCCCCGCTGCCCGGCTCCCCGCTGCAGGATGGATGCAGACGCTGACCGGGGATCCACCCCGCCGGCCCAGCCTCCCAGCTCCGCCGCGAGGAGCCCTTGGGACCCTCCTCTGTTGCAGCTGCAACGGCAGCCGCGGCCGGGCGCGCTCCCCGCTCAGCGACCGGCCCCTCTCTCGCCNCTCAGTGACCGGCCCTTCTCTCGCCTCCCGCCGCCGCCTCGCCACAGCCGCGCTCCCCCGGGGCACCATGTCGGGGGACGCCGCCGGCAGCGGCCCCCCGAGCCCGCGCTTCCTGGTGCCGCCGCCGCCGCCGCCCAAGAACGGTTCCAGCTCTGACAGCTCCGTCGGAGACAAGCTGGGAGCCGCCGAGCACGGAGCCTCCGGCGCCGCCGGAGCGGGCGGCGGACCGGGGAACGGAGGCCGCAGCGAGGAGTACCGGCGCCGCCGCCACACCATGGACAAGGACAGCCGAGGGGCGGCAGCCACCGAGCACCGTTTCTTCCGCCGGAGCGTGATCTGCGACTCCAACGCCACGGCCTTGGAGCTGCCCAGCTTGCAGCCCGCAGCGCCCTCGGCCCCTGTCTCGGGAGGCAGCGCGGCTGCCTCGGTGTTCCCTCCCGAGGCTGCCGGCCGGACCGCCTACGCCCCTGTCACCCTCGCCGACTCGCGGCCGCCGCCGCCCGCCCCGCTCCCCCTGGAAGGACAGGCTGCTGAGGAGCCCCCAGCCGCCAAGGATGCCGCCCCGCTGCTGCCCAAGGAGGAGGAGGAGGGGGATGAGGCAACTGCGCTACCCCCTACCAGCGCCGCCGGCAGCCTGTCAGCTGCCAGCCGGGAATTCGAGGAGCGGAGAACACAGCAGGAAGACATCGAAGAGCTCGAGACCAAGGCAGTGGGCATCTCCCCGGATGGCCGCTTCCTGAAGTTTGACATCGAGATTGGAAGAGGCTCTTTCAAAACTGTCTATAAAGGACTGGATACTGACACCACCGTGGAAGTTGCCTGGTGCGAGCTACAGGTAAAATAAATAAATAAATAAATAAATAAATAATGTGAATTATCACAGCACAGTCACTCTCCCAGGTGCTAGTCATTGTGCTTGAAGGGGGTAAAACCCATCAGCTCGAGGTCTCCTTAATTCAGAAGGAACTGCAGACCTTACCTGAGGCAGTCCTTTGGAAGAAAGGTGCATCCTTTCCGTAGAGTTACTTTGCCTTTTAATTATTTTAAATACTGTGCTCTCTGAAGAGTCTTTTAGCTTTATCATCACAAAATGTGCTACAGTTCTGTTTCACATAGTGTCTTGCATTTTATGCCTCCAAAAGGTAGCTGGGAGGATTGTAAAATCACTTGTGTGCAGCCCTCAGGGAGGCTGAGGGAAGATGTGTTAAGTGAACGTCGACTCGAGGTACCCTTAATGTTTCAGGTTTTGTTTAGGTGTTTTTCTTAAGACGAAATGTGAAAACATTAATTTCATAGATATTTCATAGGTAGTGGCAGTGGATTCTTGTGGGATAGATAACTCTAGAATATGCACGAGTCGTGTAGTGTATCACGCTGTTTAGTTTTCAAAGCTGTATTTTTGATTCCAACTTCCAGGGTTCATACTTGTTAACAGGGACAAGGAGAGAAAGAAATGATCTTCTTTCTGAAGCTTTAGAAAGCGCCCTAAAGTTTGGCCTTTCTGGATTAAACTGGACTAAAATGATGCTCTTTTATCAAGTTTCTAGGCCCAGTAGAGTCAGAGTTGTGTAGGAGCCCAGTCCAAGGATGGCAAGAGCACCCTTGGTTCCCTGCGAGTCAGAGCTTGTGTAACAGACTCAGGTTGCTGTGCAACAACCTGAAAAGAAGTGGGAAGAGCTTGGAGTACCAGGAACAAATACCTGGTGTGCTGGTTTGTTTTCAAAGCCTCAGAGTTAAGTTGAAAGGTTTAGTGTTTGTTTTTTAGTGTTGGGTTTTGGTGCAATTCACAGAAGGGCTCGTGTAATACATCTTTATTATTGGTTGTGTTCCCATCCAATTTAGGGCAGACAAAAGAGCATTGGGTGAAAATCCCAAAACTCTTTGTAGAGTTTTTAAGCAGTCAGTGGCTCACAGATGATTGATTGCAGTAAGTGCGCCAGAACTTTCTCAAAAGCACTTGAAGATGTGTTCCAGTCAAGCTGAGGGTATTTATTAAGAGATTTCTTAATTTGTATTTGTATTTGCTTTTGGATGGTTGCTCAAGCATTCCACCAGTATCTTGGTTCATTATGTTATTGCCATTATTCTGTGCTTACTGACTGTGGAAGAAAGCTTCCAGTTGTCTTTGTGACCCTTCAGCTCTGCTCCTCCAAGCTAGCTACATGCTTGCTGTGTTGGTGTGTTTCAGTGTTGATTTTAAATTAAAAGTGAAATGATCAAGTGTTGGGCTCTGCTGAAGCTTTACTTGTGCAGTTTGAACTGTGAGGAGATTAATAACCCGTCAAAATTATACAACTTTTATTTGAAATTTTAATCTTTTCAGTTTTTGAGTTCTGTTACTTTAATCTCTGAAGACTTTTTTAATCTTCACACTTACTGATCAGAAACTAACATCAGCTTGGCATCAGTTGCTTTTCACTAATGTTGCCTCTTGAAGTGTCTTCATCATCATCAGTACCATGTGGACACACTGAAGAAGCACCACCTTTGAAGGAACTTAATAATGAAGCTCATTTTTAGAGGGTGTGTTGCTGGGCTTTCAATTGATTGGTGAATTTCGTGAGTAGTATCAAAATTGAAAAGTTGCAAAAGCATGAATGAAAATATTTGCAAGGGGGAAGTAGTTGATGTATTGCTCAGAGGGGAACTGCATTGCAGGAGTGCCTTGTAGGTTAAGTTAAGCCTGATTCCAAAGGCTGTATTTTTCCTCTCAGGAGACAGTACAAAGTGACAAGTTCAAAATAGGAATGTATACTTTATAGCTGTTAAAAGTATTCGCTGAAGGAGCTAGACTCTACAGCTAGTAGAATATTTTAAGATTGTCCTGTTTTATTGTTTGTGACTAGAAAGAAAAGGAGGAACTTGGTATTTATTGGGATGGTGGTTATATCCTCTTATATAGGAAAATGTAATTGTTCACGGGTTGATATTTGTTATGCGTGATTTGTATCAAAATGAAATCTACATTCACAAAGATGGACTGAAACTTAGATGTTATTGGCTTTCCAGGATGCCACGGTTTGAGAACTGGTGAACCTTCCAAGCACCATTATTTTATTGTGGAAATGTGAATGATTTTTTTCCATGCTTTGTTACAAGTAACAGTACCTAACTGATGGTTACTTCTAATTATCTTAAAGTAATGTTCCTCAGCAATAATAGTTTTTCTCTATATTCCTGCTAGCAAGTGTAGGCATCTGAATTGTCCCACCTCCCCAGAGTCTTCTAAACAGCACTGCTGAAGATGTTATGTTGGTGTCTGGCAGAATGTCTTTTTCATTCTGCATAATGCAGCCATGCCTATTTTTTTTGTATGTGCTCTGTAGCAATGAAAATCAAAACCTGAGACTATGACTATGCTTCGTTTCAAAGGAAGTTTAGATGCTGTTTATGAAATGCAGCTTGTGTTCCCAAGTTAGTGAAACTGGAGGATATTGCTCATGTCCTCAAGGCTCTTGAATTGCCTTGTAATTGAATTGCCCCTTCTGCTTGATAAATTGAACTGTGGAGGAAGTAGAAGTGGGAAGAGCTGAAATTCACTGGGTGACCTACTGGTGTTCTTAGTATCTCCAGCAAGCCAAGGTCCTGGCCAACACTCTTTATTTTTTCTGGATCTGTGGAAGATGAATTAATTTTGTTGAATGTAACAAAAACGCAGCACAGGTGTGACTGATGGACTGTCCTAGTTTACTTTGTGACCTGTCCATATGAAGCAAGTTGTAAATGAACCTACTTTAAAATATCGTGTGCAGGTGTTAAATGTGAAATACCTGCCCTGCTGTGAATGTAGTGGAGCTATGAAGAGCTCAGCAGCCACTGCTGCATGCCAGTGCTCATCTTCAACTGCTGCAAGGAAATTGTTAGTGTAATGTTGGCCTTCAAATACTTTTATTCCCCTTGTATATATTAATTTCAGCTCTAGTTATTCTGAGTCAAGTGTGCCTCCTACTGTTGTCATTAGCACATCCCATAAATTGACTAAAATAGTAGTTAGGGTTACTAATTAAAGGGTTTTTAAGTAGGTAGACGTTGACAAAAGTGGTCTTTGTAAATTATGTTTGAGCAGTGAGTTTGTCACCTCTGTACAGTTCAGGTAACGTTGTGGCTAAAATGTGATGCCTTCCCCTGATGCTTTAAGTTTGCAAAGTAATGCCAGAAGTAGCAAGTCATATAGTTGGCTGCAAAAGCCAAATCTTAGTGCTGTTGTGTCATCCCTCTGAGGCCCTGTGTGAGTGGTTTTAAAGCAAGATTGTAATTTAACTGCTGGTTTACAGAACAGTACAGATTGGTGCAGTCACTTGCTGGACTGCAAAATCTTCTGACTAGAATTATTGCTCTGGGTTATTCAAATTAGTAACTTTTCAAATAGGAATGTGCTTGTTGATGTGGAGGTAAATTGGGCTCCTTTGAACTGTTTGTCAGGCGTCTGAAGACTTGCCTCTCATTCGGGCAGTGTGTTCTCTTGAAGGAAGCACAATTCATGAACTGTTAGCATGAAGGTGTTTGCAGTGGTTGAGAACAGGTTCCTGGTACGTGGTGTGCACTGCAGGGCAGCCTTGCTCTGGTGTCTGGTGTGAGCTGTGTCCCTCCTGTGCCCGCTGCTCTCTGGCAGAAAGGCTGCCTGGGCACTCAGCACCCACACTTCATGAGTGCACCTCCTTGCTGATACCTTGCTTTGCCATTCTTGCTCTGCCTTCAGTGTGGTGTCAGGTTATTCTGCTTAACATGTGAGCTGCTGAAGGATTAAAAATGAACTGGAGGGCTCTTCCTAAGCAACACAGACTCTCCAGGGGTAAGACATAAGTTGGACAGGTGAAAGTGGTGCACGAAGTTTGTTGTACTCATTACTATTTTGAGGGAAAGCTGACTGTGAATTCGGTTACCTTCAGTTATAAATCATCTGAGTAATAAATTGGTGTAGGTTACATGTGTGCAGTTCTCTAGCAGATGTCTAACTACAAACCAAGTGTAGTGTACAAACACTCCAGCTTACAAATGGATTTTTTTACATAGGAAACAGCAATGAAAAACCAGCTGGGAACAAGCATAATGCCAGAACTGGATGTGAACCATGAGATTCTGTAGTGCACTCTGGTAAAAATGATAATGCAGCTGACACTTTGTAGCAGGAAGCAGTGAGGTACTAAATAATATTTCCATCTGTCAGAATTTTTCTGAGTCTAACAATGTTAACTTAAAACTCACAGTGCAGGAAGTGGCTTGGATGTGATGTATAGCTTCACTTTTAGTGACACTTCAGATTTAACGATGCTTATCTTTATCTCGTAGTCTTTAAGCTGTATTTAATGGTGATTTTTAGGTCAGCAGACAGCAATGGAATGCAGTTCCTGTACTCTGGAGTATAGACTATTGCAGACTTACCAAGACTTACCATGATAAATACCAGCTTGCTGAAGTCAATGTATAATTCTTAAAATTCTTTATTCTTTCTGGATGGGCAGAGCTGAGATTTGTTTCAGAAGCGGCACATTCAAGTCTGACAACCAAAAAAGGTCTTGTATCACATAACTGTGGCATCCTGGAGTTGGTGGTTTTGTTTTTTTTTTTTTCCTTTTTAAAAAGCTGGTTGCATATTGCTCACTAGGAGTCCTGACTGCAAAGATGCTGGCTCTGATGCACAATCATGTAGCTACATTAAAGCAAAATGGAAAACCAGATCTAGACCTTTCTGCAGTGAGCGGAACCTGAGGAGTGTGGACCTGGAATTCATCTGTCAAGCACTGTTGGAAAACGATTACATTCTGTTCGTTCTGGAGAAATAGTCAATATCCTGAAACAAATAGGCATTCTTTGAAAGCTCTGACTGTGGTTTAATTCTGATTATTTAAAAATACATTTTCTGAAACTACTGGGAGATCAAGTCCCAGTGTAATGCGGTGTGCTGGCTCCTGTGCCCACCCTGTACCTCTCACCAGTGTTCACAGTGCTTTGCTGGTTTGTGAGCATAGTTGTGTGGCTGGAGCAGCAGTGTGCCTCCTGTTTGTGGCTGCTTCTGGGCCAGCTGCATTGCTGTCACAAATGTAGATTAATCGAGGTATGTGACAATCTGTCAACATCATGCTGTCCTTATTATCTCTTCTGTTTTCAGCTCTACAAATTGGAAAATACTGAAAGTAAAATCTGTAAAGCTGTAAGTGTACAATGGGCTTATGGCACTTTCAGGATGCTGGATTTCCAAGTGTGCATATGCAGGGAACTTGAAATTTTGTGCAGTGAAGTCCAAATTTTTGCTGGTTTTCTATGTCATAGGGCTGAACAGATTACTGGTACTTACTGGCTTCAGATCTCTGATGTGAAAGCTCTCCTTTAGCTAAAGATGAAAACCCAGCTATATTCTTGAGTGTTTGTGCTGTAATTGATACAATTGACAACTTGATAAATGACATGGGAAAGAAGCCAGACTAATTACCTGCAGAAGCATAAACAGTGGTCAGGCTCCCTCAGACTTGTCAAAGGTGACCCTGAAAGAGAGAAGGGAGCTTTTGAAGTACATTCTGGAGCTGCAGCTGTTAGGAGACCTCTCCTTAGGAAAATAATCTTACCTCAAAGGGATATCACTTTTGGAGATGGCTGTGGTTCAATTTGTAACTGGCTGGTTGTGAGGCAGTAAGTATAATCGGATAAGTACATTCTGAAAATGCAGCGTTTCTTACGGAAATAAACAGGCTCTTATTTGTCATTTTGTGTGGGTTTGAGAGGTGCAGAATTAAATCTCTTAAATGAGATTTGTTTCGGGCTGTTTTGGTTTAAAACACTTAGCTGTATAACAAAACTTTTGAGGGCTGAGGAAAAGTACCAGGTCTATAATTTTTCTTTGTAAGGGAAAAAAACCCCACCTGATAAAAGCTCCCTGGAGACATCCTGTATAGAGTCCTTTGAGAGCTGTCGAGCAGAGTAATAAATAAAACAAGCAGTAATAGATCTGTGGTAGTCTCCATGGATGCAGTGCATGGTACAGTGCAGTTTTCAATCCCTTTTGGTTAGCAACATCCCTCTGGGCCACATGTTCTTTTTCTTATTTTGTCTTTGTTGGTTTTGTTTCCTGGAGCAGCTTGTTAAACATCCCAGCTCTGACTGACACCCAGGTTCTCCATGCTGCATGTGACAAAGCTGGTGCTAGGCAGTGGCAGTCTTGATGCTTCCTGTCATGCATTTCCTGTAAAGATTACCAACCTTTTTTTAAGATTACTAATTGGTTCTTGCAAATCATTGTTGAGTGGAAATAAAAGTTGAGTGTTTTTCTGTTTAGTTTGTCAGTCTACATAATGGATGTAACATTTAAGTTATAAGATAGATAATAAATGTCATGTAAATTTGCAGTGCTCGTGCAGCTGGGCATAGGACTTTCTCTTGATTTAGCCTGTGTTTGTGGGTTTTGTTGTTGATGGTGTTTATTTTTAATAGCAGATGGTAGGAAGTTACTGGCTTTGACTCTTAAAACTTCAGATAGTGATTCTGTGGTTTTAACTAGATCATGATGTGTGTACACCACACTTGGAAAAATGCTCTTCCAGTACACTTGGAACAGTTTGTATTCCAAACAGCAGGATTTGTCGTGCTGAAAATTGATTTCTTGGAGTAGTTGAAGGCTTTTATCTAACATGAACCATCTGCATATCTTTTAAAATCTGTTGTTTAAATTCTTGTCCAAATGAACAAGACTCAGTTTTTATACTGGCTTCGTAAGTATTTTTGTGGAAGTTGCTTGCATTCCCTAGGACTGTCTTCTGGGCCAGTTTGAGAATCATTTAGGGCGTGTATTGAACCTTGAACAGCGTGAGGATGTTTTTGGTCAAGGTGCTACAGGTATCCTCCTTTCTACTTATTTCCAGTTTCCTCAGTATATTTACAAATTGTCATACCAACACTTCTCAGTGTGTGGTTTTGGTTGCCCTCGTTCCCTTTGGGAGAGCTGGGGGGAGTGGAGAGGTGATGACTGAATCAGTGCCTTACTTGAGGTCATGTTTGAGAGAGGGGGCTTATTCCTGTCTTGTCTTGTGGGCACAGCCTGCAGGATACCCCGAACTCCATGCTGCAGAGGATAAACCTTGTGTTAATCATGTTTTGTGCTACACTGGCCTCTTAACCCAAGAGGAGGTCCATGCAGAAGTTCACCACAGGTGTTGGCAAATCTTTTTTTCTAAAAACTCAGAATAAAGTAATGGGTGGAATGCAGTGAGCAAAATTCAGAATCAGTTCTTAGGCATACTTCTGAACTTCATCCCACTTGTCATTTTCGCCTGGTGATGGCAGGTGCATCGCACATATCCAGATTATTCTGAAGTGCCTCAAGATTTGCTTGGGGAATTCCAAGCAGCACAGTGTTACTTTGCCTGGCTCACGAATAATTTAACATGCTCTCAGGTGATGTTTTGGCAAAGGAAATGGCAGCCTGATAAAAATTGGACTGGTAGTGTTATGTTGTATTTTAGCCTCCAGAAGCTATGTGAGTATTAATATGTATCTAAAGCAGTAAGCAGTTTTTACAAGGATAGCTCATTCTAAATCACACAGAGACAAACTGCAATGTTTGAATTTGTCATTTTAGGTCTAAGCAGAATCTTTGAGAATCCTGCCTATATACTTAGACTCTAGAACTCCTTTAGAAAGGATGTTGTATGCTTGATGGCCTTGTAACTAAAATATCTATGAGCTTTCAAAGTGATGTGCCAGTGAGACTGGAATAAATGTGTTTAAATGTAGGTGGTGCCATTTTTTTCATGATCTGTGTGCCCCAGAGCATGGTTCTGAAGTCACCTGGTTCATCTCTTGGGAATCTATGAGCAGCAGTTCTCTGGAGTCTCTGTTCTCAGGACAGGATCACTGTGGTGCATTTCAAATCTTCTAATTTTGCAAGTGGTTAGCAGGACTCCTCCGATGTTACCAGTAAGATTAAAACAAAGAGGAAGTTTTGGAGGCTTTGATAGCAGCCATCTCACAAGTTGTGCTTGGAGCCATAGCCCGGAGTGGTTCTGATCCTGTTGCCTTTGTTAGACAAGCACTCCCTGACAGAACCTTTCAGTAGGTCCTGTTGAGCTGCTCTTGTCCTGCTGTAGGAAGATAGCACAGTGTGGGAAACAAGCTTTGTTAGACCTTCTATGAGGGAGGAGTGATATTGTTTCCATTTAGCTGTGCTGGGGCATCCCTTTCATCTGCCTGTTTCAGCCATTTCTAGTTTCATTGCATCAGGAGCTGAAGATGGTGTGTTCTGATAGCAGGTTTGGGGCTGGCAGCAGAAAGCAGAAAGGTCAAGATGGAAAAACCCAGTTATGCAGTTGAGAGTTTAATGCCACCGTTTAGTAGAGTTTGAAAAGGATAGGAATACCAGTCTCTTTGTATGTAACTGGGGCAAATCTGAAACAGCTTTGCTGAGCTAAGAGGAAGAGAGTACAAAGCTAATACCAACAGCCATGTGCATTTTGTCTGGTTTTGGCCAGTTATATATTATAGTTTAAACCTACCCAGCTGATGGGGTTACCCAGCTTTCCTTGGATGTTTTCCTCTCTTGAAGGGTAACCTGTGACTTGCTTCTCCTATGCTGATTGCTGGTGGCAAGTTTGTGACCCCAGTCTGAATGTATTTTGACTGCTTCTATCCTGGGATAGACTAATGACATGCAGACAATAACCCCCAGATATTACTATTAAAAGCTTCAGCAATCCAGGCTGATTATCTTAAGGATCTGCAAATCTATGTGAGCTTATGTAATATACATCTGTTAATGGCAATTTCTGAACCGTTAGCAGGTTTTGCTTAAATGTTGCAAAATGTTACCATGTCTGTTTTCAAATCTGCCTCTTTTAAATGAGACTTCTATTCTAACAAACATTTTCTAACATAGAACTATTTTTGGTTTGTCTTGATCTTTATTCAGCTGCTTGTGGTATGCTTTCATTTGGGAAATGTAGGTTATCTATGCATGTAAAAATGCAAAATGCTAAGTTAATGTGCCTTGTTATAGCTAATTTGAACTCAGTCTACAACTCCTCCTTAAATTAAAAATGAGTTAGAGAGTTCTTGAAGCAGTCCATTCAGATAAATATCCTACTGTGAGAAATACTGTCTGAGGAAAAGATTCTTTTTTTTTTCTTTTTCCTTTTTTTGCCCCCTCTGGATGTAGACCTGTCGAGATTGACAGTATGTAGAATGCCCTTTGAGGGCAGGCCTTTTATTTGCATTTATCATGATTTGGGGCTTAGTCAGTCGTTTGGTTTGCCAGGAAGAGTATGCTGAAAAGGGAGAAACAACAGAAGTGTCTGATACAAAAATAAGACTTGAAGTTTAGTTTTAGAATTATTTTTTTTTCTTCCTGTGGCTTTCTCTACTTCCTTTATGTGCAGCTTGAGCTTCTTTCTGCAGACTGAAAAGCAGAAATGTTTTTTAGGTTATTTCTGCCATGAGGGGTGGTGGTGAGTTACGCAGGGTGCTTGAGTTTGAAATGTTTTGCCTCTTGATGGCAACTGTGAGCCAGTTAAGGTGAGGGTATGATTTCTTTTGCTAATCTCTTTATACAAGCCTGAGCATATCTGAGAGGTTCAGTATTTACCCTCAGGAAAAAAAAAAGTGAAGAGCCTCAAGGTTGCTGCTGAAGACTTAAATGCTGTAGCACCCCAGTGTCTGTACTTTAACTAAAAACCAACCTGGATCAACCCATGACAGTTCCATGCCTGAAGATCTGTCACAAATTGTCTAAAACACCCAGGTTTCCGTCCAACATTTCAGTGCAACTGAATATGACTGTGTATAACACTTCAGATAGGAAAAATAGCTGGGTGCCTTGACTTTTATCTTGGGACTGTGGTTCAAAAAAAGTGGTGTTCTTCCTCCCATCCAGTATGGAATATTATTTCTGAAAGTTGGGCGAATCACAGAAAACCTAGCGGAACTGAAGTTTGATTTCTTGGTGTTGGAGAGTCTGAAATCTGTTTTTATTGTTGACTTGAATGGGGTTTTTTCCAACAAACTTTGAGAGTTTAAAAGCATTTATAAGACAAAGGTGAGAAACAGCAAAACCCCTTGTTTCTTAGGATATACCTGACATTTCAAAGTTTTAGGACCAGGCAAATTTAAAACTATGAATTGATTCTGAGAGAATGGCTAGTTCAAGAAAGTATCATTTTAATACTTGTTCTGAAGTTTGTGGATTTCTTGCTTTTTGCCAAAATGCTTCCCTTTATAGTCTTAGATTAGTAACTTCTTACTGAGTTAGTTACCTACTGTGGATATGTATCAGTTTGTGTTTTCTTTACAGATGAAATATTAGTGTAACTTTCATGAGCAGGTAAAATCATTTTATGGATGCATTCAGGCTTTGAGCTGCATAAGCCCAGCAGCCTGTAAGGCTGAGCATTTTGTTGCTATTTGTTGTGGGGTTTTTAGTATTTTGTAATAGATTGTGAATGTGCACATTTCATCTTTGAAAAACTTGGTGACCATACTTTAAGTATTTGGAAGAAATTTTTTTGGAACTGGAGAGACCTCTATCCCACACCAGCATCTGTGGCCTAGTTATTGGGTAGATGACTAACTGCTCCAGAAGGTTTTCTAGGTCGGTTTTCTAAGATATGTAGTTGATGGGTCTGAAGTGTGGAGTTGAACAAGAGTGAGAAAAACTTTAGAGTCTTGCTGCTCTGAATGTAGAGATTTTGTGAAAATTCCTGGTGTACCCAAACTGTTCTCCCTGATAAACCTGTACTGTAAAATTCCATTACTTGTTGGTCTCTGGGAGAAGGCATCCTTGGATTCCAAACCATATGAATGATAGGGGTGAATTGGAAATTCATTATGAATTGGGAGTGGGTGATAAACTGATTTGGAATAGAGGAAAATGAACACTAGTGCTAACAGTGATTATGTCAAATGGTAAAGCAAGGAAATAGTTCAGTTTTGTGAAGAAAGCTTAAGTAGCTTTAGATTAGGTTGGGCTAACCAAAGGAAGTAAGCCAGGATCAGCTGTGCTAAAGCAGCTGGCTGTACTTTCAACATCAGCAAAATAATTCCCAAAATTCTTTTGTGGAAGACTCTGTTATTTACTATTACTGCAAATTGCTGGTTTGTGTTCTGAATTGCTCAGCTGAAGGTTTGCTTTGCTTTGCTGCAGTTCTGCAGTGGTTTGACCTCTGTCAGAAAACAGTTGTGGCTTCTAATGTGGCAGCTTATAAGATAATACCAAATTTTTGAAGTATGCTTGTGATGTGTGATTGTGCTGTTGTAGCATGTCCAAAACTGTATTGCTCAACTTCTGGTCTTGATAACTTTTTGCAACAAACCACATGGTTTGGGTAACTGTAAAATTTGAAGGAGCGCAACTACGTTAAATAAAGAGCTGATAACTACCAGGTAATGACGCAACTGATAAGAGTTAACTAAGTCGGTGTGCAGTTAAAAAGCAGCAGGCTGTGAATGTAGTGATGTTTTAAGTATAATTTGTCACTTAAGAAGGGTATGAAATCTGAGGAAGTTGGCATTAGAATTTAGAATGGAAAGAATGAGTTAGTTGATGATGTAGAGAACTATTTTCCACTTTCCCTTTGACTTCTGTCCTTATCTTCTTTGGCAATAATATTCAGGGAAATGGTATCTTTTGTTTCTCTTGTTCCTGTGTGGGAATGGTAATTGTTCTTGCTTCTTACCTGTTCAGGAAATATCCTCATTCCTCCCCCGTCCAACAAAACAGTGTATCAGTCATTGCCAATGTCATTTTTTGCTTTATTTTCTAACCTTGGCCTTCCTGATTCCTCCTGTGGTCCCAGTATAAGCCATCTGGCAAAACAAGGATTTTATTTTCCCCTCCTGCCCCCTCTTGCACTCTGGACTGAAGCAGATTTTGTTATCTGTGTTCAGCTACCCTATGTAAAAGAAGAATGAGCATGTTTAAAACCTGCATCTAAGCTTTGACTCCTGGAGCTGCCTCATCCAAACTTAGATTTTCCAGCTGGTAAGTCAATCTTATCCATGGAAATGTGCTTACTGTTCTCTTGGGAATTTGCTTTATATTCTTGCCTTCTCCCTTCCCCCTTCTCAAGCCAAATTTCTTTCCAGGAAGGGAAAAAAATCCATGGACTAGATTGAGCTTCAGCTGAATAGGGTGTCTCATTTCAGATATACTTTCTGCAGCTACTCAAATGACCAAAACATAAGTGACAGCTGAGTTGTCTGTTTGTCATGGGTCAAGGGCAGTCCAGCTCAGCAGTTTCCCTTTCCTCTTCCCTGAGTTTTGTTTGGAAGCAGTAGTGATTTGCCATTTTATATAGTCATCCTCTTGTCATAAAGACCAGATGGAAATACATCAGTTGTTTCGTGTATAAATATTCAGTCCAACAGCTGTGAGTTTATCAGGAGTCACTGGGATCACAAGCTGATGACCGAATAGTTTGTTTAGAGGGTCATGAGCATTACTCTTAACTTGAAATAAAGCTGTCCCATGAAAATGTTAGAAATAGTCCAAGACCCAATTAAAGAAGAAAGAATAAAGGTGAACCATTTAAATGCAAAATCCATTTTTTTCAGATGAAGTTACAATTTTTTTCTAGAGTATTACAGAAGTCTTCCTAGGCTGATGAAAATGTTTCATCCACTGATCTTTCATTCTACTGACACTGTTTCTAAAGTAGCTAAAGGATTGCTCTGAATTCTAAGGCACCTTTCCTTTTGTAGTTTTACTAGGTAAGAACATTTATCCAGAATATCACCCCTGGTCTTTTGGCCAGCTGATAATCCTCAGTCTGTGTTTCAGTATGTATTTCTGGCAAGAAAAGCTGAGGTACCTGTGTGATTCTGGCTAGCAATGAATTGAGTGTAATGAAAGTTGTAATAAATCTGCTTGACACAGATTATTAAGGGGGTTAACTTGATTTTGCAGGTTGCAGAGGGTTTTTTGTGCAAATAAGGCTATTTGTTCCAATAATATTGAGAAAGGGAGGGGTGGGGAAGTCTGCCAATGGCCATTGGCTGTTTGGTTACAAAATGTCATGTGCTGCATGGGCTGCTGAGCATAATGTGAAACAAAGTGCCATAAAAAAAATGTTGAGTGCTAAGTCCATGACTGAAAAAACACTTTAATGGGAGAATGGGCATGGTCATTAACTTAAAATAGCTTTACTGCAGAAAACTATTGTAAAGCAAGATTGTAGTTCTTGACTAATGAAGACTGCAGTGCATAGGACTGAAACTGAATTGGAAAGGAAACAAAAATTTGCAGTAACTACAGACTGTTAAAAACCATAAACAAATGGAGAAATTGACCACAAATTAGTGAAACCACCTGTTTCTCAAACCTTGAGAGGAATTGTACCTGTTGCTCTGAAAAGCCTTCTTGTTCAAAGGAGTAGCTGAGATTTCATGTCTGAGCTTTTGGACAACAGAACAGTAGATGCAAATAACCACACTGCTAGTTCTGAGTCTCTGCAGGGCTTCAAGAAATAACCCCTTGAAACAACCCACCAAAGAAAATGAGAACCCCCAAACATTGCCTGGTTGAGTTGCTGCACAGATCTCACTTTTGCTTCCCAGTACATTGTGTTTCAGCAATGCTTTCCAGCTTGAATTCACTGCTGCAGTGCCTTGGCAATAGGAGCCCATGCAGCCACTGTAAAACGAGTGATTGCAGCTCTACAGGTTTGGGGAGTCTGGTGGGAGTTAGGGAGGGCTGAAGCTGTGCTGGAGTCTTTTAATGAGGATTTTGTGGCCTTTGAAATGCATGCCTTCTTCAGTGGAAAACTCTCTTGTGTTTGAATCCATGCAGTTGGCCTAGATGCCGGGAATGGAGACCGTGCTTTCCTTTGACAAATTTGTGGTGTTTGTGGAGATTTTTTAATTTTTAAAAAGTGTGGACCTCTGCTTCAAAACCATGAGGGATTTCAGTTTTCCCTGTTCTCTGACTTTCTATTAAATAACTTGTCTGGGATAGTTCGTATTCTGATTAGTGTTGGTGGTTTTTCCAGCTGTATATTGGCATGTGATCTCTTGGTTTGGTGACAGCAAGCTAGGAATCTTTCATGTGGAACCTTATGTGAGTGGTCATTTTGTAGTTTTGTGTCAGGCTTACAGTTTGAGAATCTGGGAGTCATCAGTGTGTGCTCTCAAAGGCAGCTAGTACAGCAGTTGGCCTGGCTGTGTTTTGTGGGGTTTGAACAATGTTGCACACAGTGGGATAGCAAAATATCTTGAGCCTTGAATGATGACTTGAGCCAGGCAGAGATCAAGGGTCGTGGTGCTGTGCACTTTGGCACATCCTGGGACACGTTCATCAAAGATAAGGGGGGTTGACTGTCTTATTGGGGAAACAGAGCTGAATTAATTTCCCTTTTTATCAGTTTAGTTTCACTTTATTGTAGGCATCTGTGGCTGTTGCATTGTTAGATTTTTAGCTCTTCCTGAATGGTGGTAGTACAGAGGTTGTTCATATCCAGCCACATGCCCGACATTAGCCCAGAGCATCCAATAGGACCGTGACTGGTGATGGTAGAACTTGGAGGCTCCAAATAATCACACTTTGGTGTTGGTGGGTGGTGGTGTGGTTTGGTTTAGTTTGGTTTGATTTTTTTTTATCCTTTTCCTGTTGAAATCCTTGTCATGATTTTTGTTTTCTTCTGTGTTCCTAGCAATTCCTCTTGTAGCATCTATGGGGGGGAAAAAAAAGTTTGATTGGATGAGGGATCTTGGTTTATCTGCTTTGTAACTCTGTTTCTATTTCAGTGTCTGAGTAGCACTAATGATATTGTGTAAGTTAACTATAGCGAACCAGCTGTTTATTCCAGAACTAGTATTCCAGTTTCCCTGAAAAAAGGTATGCAGAATAAACTTAAGGACAGAAGAAGGCTTCCCAGTAGCGTTGGGAGACACTGCAGCCACTTTCCATAGGTATTACTGATCTGGGATGACATTAGGCTGTTATGCCTTACAGAATGTGGACATCAAGTGTGGTTTTCTTTGATTCTGAGGGTTGAGGAGATTTTGTGTGTTATCAAGTCTCCTACCTTGCTGTTTCCTCTTGTCTTCTCCTAAGCAGTGAACTTATCCCTCTGAATCACATGTGGATCAGTTTGGATGTTGCAGCTGTGGAGCTTTGGATAGAAAACACCTTTTGGAGTTTCTAAAGAGTAGTTCAAAGCACAGAGCTTGACATGCTGTGTTTGGAGTGTTGGGCTTTAGAAAAGGCAAACTTAAGTGCATCAGTAGTTTTGTTTTCACTCAGAAAAGGGTCTGCAAGTGACGCAATAGTTGCTGTTAGGTCTTTTCAATAACTCGATTCTAAAAGTGTTAGAGTGGTGTGCTCTCATGGCAAGTAACTGGAAATCCAAGCATTGGCTGCAGTGGGATGAAGCTGCCTAAGAGAAGTTGTTCTGGGGGCTTCCTTGGGGGAAATGATATGAGGAGACACCGTGCTTACTTTTGCAGTCCCTCTGTGTGTTGCTGTCAAAAATCCTGCTGCAGCAATTTAATATTTGAGTGTTCAGTCTGAGACTTGGTGATGATGCCTAAAATGTTGGTTAAAATTATTGATAAGCTCCATATGACTGAATTTCTTTGCATTACCACCCATCAGCTGGCATAATGTGTCAGTTGATACTTTGCTTCTTCTGAAAGTATGAAAATTAGCATATTTGTCTTTCATGTTAATTCTGCAGTTTAGCTCTATACTGGTCTGTAATTTTACAAGCTGTCTTTGGAAGAAGTGTGTTGGTAATGCTCTGTATTTACATCGTGATCATCTGCTTTTAAATTCTTTATTGGTACACATGGGACTAACACATTAGGCAGCACCACTTCAGATTGAGTCCTATCACAAGAGCCTGTTCTCAGTTGTCCAGCTGGTGTGCACCTTAACTACCTGGGCTGCAAATTTTCAAGCCAAGTGTCTGTCTCCAGCTTAATTGTTTGAGAGGCTTTAGCCAAGCTGTTACAGGTGCTTTGGAGAAAAATGCTTGTTTTATTGCATCCACTGGCACCTTAACCTTTTATAGTTGAGAACTGTGAAGCAGAGTCCTAAAAGCAGTGTTGAGACAGGTGTGTTGTCTCTATGCTGAGAAAGTATTTCCAAGTAGAGTTTTCAGATCAAAAAACTTTAAAAGAAGTGACATTTCCTAGATTAGACTTACTTGGAAACTACCTTCTTTAAACTCTGAAGACTTGATCCGTGTTCTAGCCTGTGAATAATCTGTGTCAGCATCTCTGTGATGCTGTATGAAGCAGTTTGTTGAACTTACTCAATGTGTGTTGGCTTAGTTTTACAAATATATAATTACCTTTTGTACAGCGTGTGCCAGTCAACCCTCAGGATGGGAAATGCAGGGTACAAAGCTGTACAACGTAATTCAGTTCACTTGTTTGTGTTGCAACTGTTTAAGCTAGGAAATTTTAATATCCTCAGAAATGGCTTGCTTCATCATGTTGTAAGTTTCTCTGGAGAAACAGGAATTGAAGTTTTTAAGCAGAAAGTCTTTTGTGGAGCAGCAGCCTCTCTATTTATACAAGCAGCAGCCTTTGCAGCTGTTAATCTCAGTAGTCAGATATGGAGAAGCAGCTTTGGTACCAATATGTTGTGATTTGTCTGAAGGAAGCATCTGTGAAAATACACTGCTCAAATGACTTTAGCTGTAGTAAATTCAGATCTTGAAAGGTGAGTTTTGCATTATTTTAAAAGCAAATGCCCTAGTCAAAATGTCTGCTTTCCCATGAGCTTTGAGGGGAAAATGGTGTAGAAAGAATGGAATATATAACTTTGATTTTTACCAGATTGGGTGAAATACTTTTTTATCCCTTTTTGTCTAATGTATTCTAAAATGTAGAAGTTTGTATATTTGTAGTTTGTTCTTTTAAATACCTTTTGGATTTTTCATGTCAAACTGGGCTTTTGGTGTTCAGGGTTTAAGTAAAACGGCTACCAGCAAACAGTGCTGTTACACAGATGGCTGAGTTAGAGAAATGTCTGTGGTGTGTTATTTTTTCCTTTTTTTATGATAGAAGTCATGATTGTACAGAAGGAGGGGAAAATAAAAGTCCAAATAAATGTATAAAACATGAACAACTGCAAAAAATCTATTGACAATCTGAGCATAGCTATAATCAGAGTATTATTACTTGGCCGCGTCTAGTTTTGTCTTAGTGTTTAGTGTCTAAAACATTGGATGGGAATTCCTTTTTAATTAGCTCAGAGCTTGATCTGTGCTATGTCTAATGTTGTTTGCCTTTCCTGCGAAGTGAAAACTTAAAATCATGTTCTGGAAGGAAGGAGTGGCAGGAGCTCGTAATAGGAAAAGGCAGTTATTTCCTGGATTGCTTGAATATTGTTATCTTCAATTTTAAAAATGAAATTCTGGATATAACTGTGATAATTCTTGTATGAAGCTACAATCTCTTCTATGGTCTTAAGGTTTCACAGTGTTCCTACAATACCATCCCATTCCATTGCCTGTCTTGGAAAAGCATCCCATTTCCCCAAGGCTGATCGTTGCCAGTAGATCTCTTGTGAAATCCTTATTTAGGCACAAGCACACTGAAGTCGTTGAGATAAGAAGAGTTCATAGTGGCATAAATTTCAGTTTCCACCTCACATAGTCACATGTGTGACTAATTCTGAGATGGAGTCATTTGCACTGAGTCAGCAGTTCAGTGTGGTGAATGTGCTCAGGCTATCTCAGTTTGGTCTGTACTGAGCATTAATTTGCTCTGCAGACAGAGCCAAACCAAAAGGTTGTGGGAACCTTAAGCAGAAGGTGCCTAGGGTATGGAGCAGGTCTCTCTGAGAGTATGCTTTGAAATAGGAAATGACAAGAAAGATCCAATGTGTGTTGGAAGCATGGGAGAGATGAAAATAGCATCCAAACCCTCTCAGCCTCTGTAGCCAGAGTGCTCAGGGCAAGAGCAGGCGAGGGGGGGAACTGCAGTTCTTTGTTTGCAGTGCAGTCTGGATTTTATTACTTGCAAAGTGAAATCACAAGGGGGAATGTCTGCTTCTGATGGACAGATATGTTGCAACTCATTCTGAAGATGCCTGTAAATTTTTCAGCCTGCTAAGCTTTGAAGTAGGACTGTAACCCTGAGACTGTGATTCATCTGCCCAGCCCCTGCTGATTGGATGGTCTGTTGGTTTTGTCCCTCTTTCACAATTCTAGGCTGTTAAGTATCGAAGCTGGTGCTGTTAATTATAACTTTTGAGTTTTAACATTCGCTGCTCTGTACTATAATATTATTTGCTGGCTACTGAATCCTCTTTCCAATAATTGAGGTGCTGCAACAGCAGGTGCTTACACTTGGCCCTCATTTTTAGTAAACAATTAGAGAACAAGGATTAAAGTCCTTGTCTTTCCTCTGTTTCCTTTGAAATAATTCCGTTTCAGGGGCCCAAACTAAGAAACAAGATATAAACAAACCCCCCTGTGGTAATAGCAAGAAAATTATCTTAGAAATGCTCTTAAGTTTTGAGGATTTTAAAACCACCTAATGACACTTCCACCTTTTGATCCCCTACAAAAAGAAATGTCTTTGACTTGAGCTCTCAAGAGATTTTCACACAGCGGCCCCTCCAAAATACTGAGATGTGTGTTTGGATCATAGCCATTCTGTGGAAAAATTATTCTATATTGTAGTCATAAGGTCTTCAGGAGGGAACAATTACAAAGCTGCTTGATAGTCTTTAAAAGGAATTGGTGAGACTTTTGTCAATATCTCTAATAATAAGCATTCAAGCATTAGAATTTTTATGGGAAAGTTTGTTTTGACACTAGGATTGTTTTTGAGTTAATTCAAGAAAATTAACTGGAGTAACTTAAAATTAATTGGAGTAGTAACTGAACTGCAAAAGAATTAATTCTCAGGTGCTTCTAG
Source organism: Rhadina sibilatrix (assembly GCA_013400275.1). Classification (NCBI taxonomy): domain Eukaryota; kingdom Metazoa; phylum Chordata; class Aves; order Passeriformes; family Phylloscopidae; genus Rhadina; species Rhadina sibilatrix. The sequence continues at coordinate 542,538 of VWYO01018507.1, forward strand.
ACTGCTGCTTTTGTGGACTTGTCCTGCTTCTATTCACATCCTCTTTGCTGGTAGCTGGACAGGAGGCTCTTATTCTGAAAATCAAAGATGTGTGTCCTGTCTCTGCCTGTGAAAAAGGGGGCTTGTGTGGTCTTCATTATCTCAAGACTGGGGAAAGATAATTCTTTACTGAATCTTTCTAGCAAGAACAAGCTTGTGTACTTGTTGAAGTACTATTTAGTGGATTTCAGGCTAAAACCAGATCCAACTGACTGTTATCTTTATGATACTGTCTTTAGCTTAATTAAAATGGTTTTACTGGGATGCTGTTTGGGGTTGTGTGGCAGGGGAAGGAATTTAAATTAAGCAGAAATATGGAATACCTCAAATCCACTTACCCACTCTTATCCCCACAGAAATGTAGCTGTTGCCAGTGAAGCAAGGGGTGCAGTACCAGAAGAGCTTTTCTGGCAAACTGCTTTCCTTAGAATCCCAGCTTCCATGGCTTTTTGTGTGTGCATACCTGCTGAACACCTTGGGTGTGTTTCAGACAGAGCCATTTTGCTAAAAACGTTTTCAGATCCCTTTTTGGCTAAGGGAGCTTGTTCAATGTTAAACATGGTCACTAGTTAGTAGTTTTTGTATATGATGCAGGGAATATCAGGTATTTCATTGTATGGATACGTTATTTGAATATTTTACATGGGGTTTTTTTTGGTGGGTTTTTTTGATAAAGCCCTTTAGTTCACAACTAAACTGAATTTTGAACTACATGTAGAATTCTTCAGTAGGACAAAGTAGGAGGTAAATTGAATACAAAGAAGCCTGTTTACAGGTTGTGATGACCCATTTAAGGCAGGCGCCTTGGACCATGACATGTGCAGGCATTATAGTTTGTCTTCAAGAAATTCCTTTCAGTGTTCCTGTTCAAACAATTGAAATGAAGTGGCACCAGACCAAGGACAGACAGTATGTGACTAAAGCACAATGTAATGAGAAACAGACTTTTTGGATAAGCTGTAGCAGTTTGAATAGCTGATTCATAGATAACGTGTTGAGTATCTGAGGCCTTCTAGGTCATGGTTGGTCTTCTGGCAGTGTGGGATATTCCCAGTAGTTTTCTTTGGAAAAAACCCTTGGATTAATACAGGAAAGCCTTGCCAGTGGGAATACTATGTATGTAGTTCCCAAATTCCAGGGGAAAAAAGTCTTAACTGTTCATCTTGAACTTCCTCTGGTGCTTTTTCCTAGCTGTGTGTTTTGTCTCCCTTTGGAGATTACTTTTTTGATACTTTCACCTATTTGACAACACTGAATTTTAGTTGTCAATGGCTTTTCTTGCAGGCCAATTCAACACTTGAAGGGTTTGTGTGGGTTTGGTTTTTTTCCCCTTTCATCCTCTGTAAAAATAGTACTTCTGTGTCCAAGTTGTGCGTGCTATTATTGTGATTTACATTACAGCAAAACCCTGGTATTTTTATGTATTGCATCCTGTGTTGCAAAAGATAATAGGAGCTGAGTTTTCTCTTCACCTGCATTTTAGTTACACCTTGTTTTCTCTTACACTTTAATATAATTGTTCAGGATTGAATTGCAAAGGCAGTTAAGCTTCTGGATGCAGAGTATGCTTCATCATGCTAGTTTTCTTAGTTGTTCATCCTACCATTTGTCCACAGTTAAAAATTTGAGTGTTTTCTCTCCTGACTCAACTATGCTCAAATTCCTTGCTCTATGAAAGATAATATGCATATTTTTAAATTTACATATTAGTAAATTAGAATATTAGTAGTTCATTTGGAACTGTCTGAAATATTTGTGACTTTGTGAGTAACTTTTTGGATGCACATCCTGTATGGTGTTAGCCCAGAAAGATGTACACAGTGTGCTGGTGGAAGAAGTGTCTCTGATGTATATGGTACTGTTGTGAAAGTCTATAGTAAACATGCAAGTGATGCAAGAAACTGGTTTCATAAGTCAACCTTTTGGGTAAGCATGGAAGAACTATTAGTGCTTCCTTTTATGAGAACCCTGAGGTGAAGATAGGCAGTCTGTAGATCACAGGAAACTCACACCAGTTATACTTAAAAAATGTTGCACTGCTTCTCCAGTGTGTTTTAGGACTCTCGTGTTTTGTGAAATGCTAGTACTAATACTGGTATTTATGGAAAGTATTTTGGAATCCTCATCTAGAACACAAATTTTGGTCACCCCTTGAAACTCATTGTTTTCTGGATCAGTTTAGTCTTTCCCTACAGGAGATCCCTTTTTGATTTCTTTTGTCTTGCAAGAACATGCAGTACACCTGGAAATTATTTGTGGTTTTTTTCATGGATCTGTGAAGGATCTGTGAATGAGAGATCTGTCTCTGAAGGAGAGATGTCTGGCATGGAGTTCTCTAGTGATTGCTGTAAGGATTTTCTCTTTGGCTGCCAGTACTTGGCCTACACTTTGTATGTCATCCTGTCATAACTGGTAGTAATCCACAGTTTTGTAACTGAAATGAAGTACTTTTCTGGGATGTGTTTGCAGGCAAAGGAGGGAAGCTGGGAACAGTAACTCGGGTAGGGTAAGCAGGCTGCACACACAGTGTGTGCACCAGTGCTGAAGCCAACGTGTGCTGTAGGCTGATGGGAGTTTGTTTTACAGCTGAGAGGCAGGGAAGGCTGATCTGATACTTGTCTCTAGGCTTTATGCCGAGATTTTTGCAAGGGAGGCTCAGAGGCACAAGAACATTCCTGGTTTTTCTGATCCCTTATTGTGCTCATTTGTGGTGAATCCTTGCAGTCGTCTTGAAACTCCTGCGTGTTTTCTAGCCAGCATGTTGATGCAGCTTTCCAGCATGCTGAAAGGTGGCTGTATGTACCTTTTCCTGTTTGCCATTAGCTTTGTGAAGAATATGAGATGAAGAATTGTGATATGTGTTTGAGTCTCTAAATTGGTTTGCCTTTATCAGAATCAGTTAAGGGTTTACCCTAATGTTCTAGACATGCAGCTACTCATAAAAGGACTCTGAGCCATACAGAAATACATGAAACAAAAAGCTACAATTGCATTTCTAATGCATTGAATGAATAAATAAATCTGTGAGGTTACCATAATGGATTGTGGAGAAGGCTTTTTTCCCTCAAGTATTGTCACTCCTGAGTGGAGAACTGGGTTTTCATAGTAAAATAAAACGGAGATGATTGGATGTACCTTCCCTCTCACTGACAAAACCATCAGTTCAGTGCAGAATGGGAACTGACACGCTCTTCAAAACTTTTAATGAGGCATCTGAGCCAAGTGACAAGATGGTCCAGCTGGTTAATAGCTCATCAAGAATTCAGTTCAGCCAACACTTCAATTCTCTAATAAGCTGTATGTAATAAACATAAGCCTTATTGAAAACTGCTATCAGAAAGCAAACTTATCCATTTATCTTCCATGGATCAAATAACGATTTAAAAGTGAAAATAAATAGATGAGCTCTCTGTTCTTTTACTAATTATTTTTGTATAGCCCAGCATTTTGATTACTGTCCCTTAATGTTCAGCCTCTCAGGATGGATAAATTGAATAAAACTTAGACATCTTTTTTCCCCTCCCAGTGACTTCTACATGAGGAAACACAGATGCCGCCTAGAGCAACCCTAGAATAGAAATGACTGAAGCCTAAACAGTTGCTTGCCATTCTTAGTCCAGATTCCTGAGGACCTGGAAGATTCCAGAGGAGGTCATGTCTAAGCTTTAGGTTTCATATCTACTTTTTCCTTGCTGGTTTTGTGGTGAGCAAAGGAAAATATGTAATTGATTTGGTCAAGTATGAGTATGGTATTTAATGTACTCTGATTAGATGATGCCCAGCTCAGTCATTGTTTTCTTTGGAAGGGGCAAACTTTAGGTTTGAGTTCAGCCTGCTTGCTTTGCCTATGGATGTTGCTGCTGATGTGAGGGAGTGGGGAGAGGGGTAGTACAGATGTGCATTAATGTGTATATCCACACATAACACAGCTCTGGAAAGCAAGCATCCAACAGAGCCTTGGTTTGTACAGATTATTATTGCTTCTTAAAATTTTAGTGGTAACTTAAAAATCTGCACTGGCTGAATGTTTTGAAAGCTTTGTGCTTGCACCTCTGTCTCTCTGGCCATGAGCCTTCCATCAAATACTGCAAACGGTATCCAAGTGTAATACCCCAGCAGTGTGGTCACCTTTGGCATTGCTGAAAATAAAAATTTCCACACTGCTACTGTAACAAAAGATCAACTTTGTTATTGGGAAGCCTTCTTTCAAGACTCTGGTGACCTTATATAAAGACGAAACATTCTCATCTACTGTTACAGTGTTTTTCTGCTGTTGTCTTCGTGAAGGAGGTTGTATTTGCAATGATGCCAGAACTTGGTGCAAGCAGGCAGAGATGTCATTTCTGATACCTTTTCTGTTAGAAGACTCCCTGAGGATGTCTCTTCAAGCATAGGTTAGAAGTCCATGACATTACTGCCACCAGGTGTCTTAGATGCTGCTACTGCTGCTGTTGGCACAGGGGCTACTGCAAATGTAAAAGCAGGAAAGGGAGCACATCAGAGGAACAGAATTCTTGGTGGCGTTCTGCCCCCTTGCCCTGTGGTGGTGAGTCACAGCTTCATCAAAACAGAGACAATCACAGGATAAAATGGGGAGTGGTGCTGGAATCTTTTGGTCACATACGTGGGCTGTAGTTTGCAGATATTTCCCCTTCAGTGCTGAGACAAAGATGAATTTCTTATTTGCTCAAGCTTATTCAAATACAAGTTCTTTCAGGATATGTATAATTGACTTACTCAGACTAAATGGTGACCGATGAAGAGTTCTGTCCTCCTTTTGTTTGATCACTTAAAGTTTCATTTCCTTCCTCCTACGATCAGTTATCTGTAAGGTTATGTATAATTTGTTTCTTAATTTCTAGCATTTGAGCAGGGTAAGTTTGGTACATTTGCTGTATCATTTAACTGCAACAATTCGAAGAAAAAGGACAGGAAGCACTTGTATTTTTTGTCTTTTTAACAAATTAACTTCATCTTCCAATGAATTTTCTATTTAGTTACTATTCTAGTGCATTGAAATGCCAGAAATTAAAACACAGAAGAGGATTATCAAATCAGTTACCCATTTTCCTTTGCTCTCCAGTGCAAAGTCAGTGGTGAGAAATTTTGGAGGCAGGTGCTTTTCACCAGGAACCTGACAAGTAATGGGAGTAATCCCTCAGTGTTTCACTTAGGTTGCCTACTTGTGTACTTTCCTGAAACTTAAAGCATTTTTAATACCTTGTGTAAGAGGAAACCTACAGCAAATATTTACCCTTAATCAGGAACCTTAAAACGTGTAAGCTGTTTCAAACTTAGAACTGTTTCAAGCCTATTCTTTTGTGTTAGATATGTATTTTATAATTCAGTGTTATCTTTCTTAAGGTTATTTGCATGCTCCATGAAGATTGTTTGTAGCTTATATAAAATTGATTCATCTTGTGGAGACTTGCCAAGGAGCAAGGTGAAATCATTCTTTCAGTAAGCATCCACTTGGCCTTGCATTGCATTTTGCTACCTGTCAGAAGCTTTGTTTTCTGTCTTTAAGGTGAGCAGGAAAGTGACTGGAAAGTTCTGGGCCTCGCACTAAGAGAAGAACACTGAGGTGCTGCAGCATGTCAGATGAAGAGCAGCAAAGCTGGCTGTGTCCAGAGCACAAGCCTTACAAGGAGTGGGGAGCTGGCATTTTTTAGCCTGGATATGTACTTTTGGAACAGCAGCTGTTCAGCTCTATTTAATCAGGTTTTTTGTGTTCAGTGGTTTGTAGAAAGTAGAGTGATGGAAGGATCTCTTCAGATCTTTGATCACTTTTTTTGTCTGTTGCTGTGCAGGGGTGCATTTTGAACAGCCTCTTTCCCTTCCCTTTTATCTTTCTACCTCTCCATCTCTCTCTCTCTCTTTAATGCTGGAAAGTATTTAGTGGTGTATGTGTTGACACAGAAAAGTAGATACAGTGCTTGCGCACTGAGACTTTCATTCCTAGGCACCAACTGTGTAATGCTGGATGATTTTTAAGCTCAGTGGACTCTTTGTTGATATTTTGTTAATCTAGCTCAATGGTTACTGTGCTCTTTTTTCCTCTTAACTGCTAGATTTTTTCAGGATGAGAACACTGCAGCCCACAAAGCCTCAGTTCCATTAACATTGCCGAATATCAGAGCGCAGTCTTGCTAGCTTCTCCTCTGATGACCCCTCATTAACCTTGCTTAGAGGCTTGCAAAGCCTTTCTCATATGCTGCAGAAATGCACACAGAAGAACATTTGTCTGTTCTGTATGCTACTTCTTCCTCCAAATAATAGGCTGGGAGCTGCAGTGTCTTCACTCAAATTTTCAGACCTTTGAATGCCTGATAAAATGCTGCTCAGTGTAACCTCAGCACAGATAGATAATTTACCTTGGTTGTGATTCAGACTATCTATAATTCAACAGCACTTTGAAGTCTCTCATGGCTGTACATTTACAGATCACATCACTTGAAGACAGTTCATTGCTACTAATTTTTCTAGTGCATGTCTGGTTGAAAACTACATACTGTTGCTGTGGTCTAGTTAACCTTCCCCACAAAACAACCCCCTAACTGTCCCTGCACTACAGCTGTGTATCATTTCTGGATCTAGTGGTATGATGTGCAGAAAGCTAGTAAAACCTGTCTGTAGTATATGAAGTGTCCAGTCTTTCTCTCTTTCCTCTTTACTACTTATTTTCCTAATATTGTGGAACATGGAAGTGCTCTAAATTGTGTAGCAGCTCATCCACTGAGGTGTTTTTTTTTTTAAACAACACAAAACCCAAACAGTTTAAAGTTGACCTATATTGCTTATGAGTCTACTTACTTGTAGATGGAGATCAGGGGAAGTTTTCTGAGTCTGGTTTGTTTGGCTGTGCATGAAGGTTCCCCAGCACTTCAGTGTGTAAATTGTACTTTCCTAATGCTAAGGAAGTGAAAATCACCTTGGAGGATGTATAGCAGGAGTTGGCAGATGTTGTTCCTTCCATGTAGAGTATTTCTCTGGGTAGCCACTTGCTTGGTGCCCTGTAGTATGTATTTGAGGGTGTATCTGTGCCAGCAATGCAGAACTGTCTGTTTAATGCCAGCTGAATTGTCCCAGACTTCAGCTCAGCCGTTTGGTAGCAGTCAGTAAAAACAGTGGGACCCTTGCTTGAGCTTGGGCTGGCTGAAGGGGTTCAGGCAGTGCAGAGTGTGTGCCTTGCTGAGGAGGCTGCCCGGGCTGGGCTCTGCGGCCGCTCTGGCACTGCCATGTGTTCTGCAGATGGGGGAGTGCTCGTCCTGGTGGGAGCACGACAGGGCTCACAGGGACTGTGGGCACATAGACAGGAAAACACATGAGAAATTACTCAGTAGGCTCAGTCACTATGTGAGTCTCCCAGCTGAAATTTAAGATTAATTTAGGTGCTAGAAATGTATTTTCTTTCCTCACTAAGGTTGCTGAGTAGATAATAAGGCTTGGCTGAAACAAATCGCCAGAGGAATACAGGCATTTTTTGCTGATGAGCTTTGTTTTTTGTGGCTTGGTACAATAGCTGATCTTAGGGGGGAAGGGAGTTGTTTTGCTTTTGGGTTGGTTTGTTTTTCATTTATATAAGGCATGTAATTCATGCTGCATGTAACTCGTGCTGCTGTACGTTAAGGAAATTAGTGGAAGAGTAAACCTGTACCTGGTTTGTCATGAGTGCCCGAGACCCCTGTTTTACATTGAAAAACATAAACACCTCTGATAGTTCTTTCCTGACCTAAACCAATCCAATGGGAAGGACCTGGATAAATGGAAACAGCCAAGAAACAGCTTATTGAATTGCTCGGAGCTGAACAATTGTTTCATTTGCTGCTTGTCTCCTTTCAAGCCCCTGGCACTGCAGAACCACGGGTCACGTGCTGGGAAGCCTTGCTGTTTGTCCTGGCTTGTCAAAACAATTTAATGTAGGTGGAAAGGAATGAATGAAATGAACGGGGTAGGCTTGATGCATCTGTTTCAGTTTGTTCAAAGGGCAGCCCAGTGACTGGGATGTGACACTTAGGTCCTCCAGGGAAGCTATCGGTTTAGGAAGAACAATGCTGTCCATTTTATAAGGTAGTTAAATCCATTTTAGGAAGCAAGCTCTCCTATAGTTTGACAGCTTTGTATATTTTTAAAAATATTTGGGCTATATCTGCTCAGCATGTGCTGACTGAGCTACTACAAGAATGTGATTTGCTAACTTCTAGATTTAGGACTTTGTCTTGTCTGCCTAAGGTTGCTTATGATAAAAAAAGACCAGAAAAGGAGACAGTATGTCCATTTAAAAATTTTATTAGTGAGAATTCCAAAATGATTTGGTCTTTGAAGGATAGGATATCAAGCTGTGTATTATTAACTATTCCTAAAGTGCTGGCTTCTTTATAAAATCATTTAAGTTTCTTAGTCTTATGGAAAACTACTTGTGAGTCTTTCTGTTTTGTTTAGTTTCTGGCTGTTAGATTTAAAAATAACATTTAAAAAATCAACAAAAACATTAAAATTGTCTAAATAATCTTGTACTTCCAGGTGACACTGGAATATTCATCTGTGAGACCTATATTTCTGCTTTTAAATAAAAACAGCAAGTACATGTGGAAATAATCCATCTATGTACCTATTTAGACTGTGAGTTACAGGAAAAAGGGCATAAATCTGCTTATCCGATTCACACTTAGAATAATTTAATCAAAAGGAGGGCACATTTTGAGTGATAGGCCACAGACTTCATTGCATCTCTAGAAGTTGAGATGGAGCTGAGGGTCTTGCAGTTCTGTGGACTCCTGCTCAGAGGCCTCGATAGGTTCTGGGTACTGCCCCCAGTAGCTGCCTTGTTGGGAAGGCACATTTGGGGTTGAGAGTCTATTGGAGTATGCAATTATAACTGAGGACAGTGAAAACTGTTCCTTTCCCAGAGTCTTGCAAACACTCTTTTAAATTCTCACTAAGTGAGGACGGCTTTTTTCTCTCTGCCACAGCTATGCTGTACAGCCACTTTCTGGATTCCACGTCATGCCAAGATACTCTCATTCCCCTGCTTTTCCTGAACTATTTATACCTAACATGGCTGGTAACATCTCAGTCTCCCAAATTACATACAGTACTCTATTTTACTTGCTTATTTCAGTATTTTAGTAGCTGCAGCTGCTTAAGTTGGATTTTTGTACAAGAACAGGCATGAGGTGAAGTTGTCACTTTTGCCCATACTAACAGCTCAAAGGATGCCAACATGCATTTGGGATGGGCTCTCTTCTAATCTGTCTCTGTGCAGCCTAGGAGATCTTGCTGTCTAATATTTTTAATTACTCAGGTTTTGAAAGTGGACCTGTCATTTTAAATTGTATGTTGGCCTGCAGGCCAACTGTTTGCAAGTTGCATTAGAATGTAATTCGTAAAGCTAAAACCAGTCGTTGTGTATACAGACTTTGTAGGTATAATTGTACAGGAGGCTCGGTATTTTCCTGAATGGTAGGGTTGTGGGTTCTTTTAAAGTATATTGACAGTCTCCTGTAACCTAGCATTAGTGTTCCTTCAGGAGAGGAATATAAAACCTGTTAGGGATGAGGGTGTGTGTTGTGTGTCCAAGGAAATGAGGGTAGTAAAAGGTAGTATGCATTGCTGGGCTTAGGAAACAAGTGGCCTCTCTGTCTTTTTCTTCCAGCTCTGTTTAATGTTCCCTTTTGCCGCTGCAGTTATGTACTGAAGGGTGCAGGGTTTCCTTGGTTGCAAAAACATAGCCGTGTTCCTGGGTGAAAGTTTTTGGCCTGTGCTTTGTCCAGACTTGTCCCAGATCACTGGGGCACTATGACTTTCAAAGCAGCCTTGTTTTACTTAGTCTATTGCACGGTCTTGGTGGGTTTTTAATGCCAGCCCTGAAGGGTTGGGTGTCTGTGCTGAACGTCACAGCTGTGTTTGCAGGAACATGGGGCTGCCATGGATGTGACCAGAGAGAGAAATGAGTCCAAATGCGAGTGTTTCTTAGGAGTCTGGTCATTGGGGAGAGTGATCAGCACTTTTTAGTTTCTATTTGGGAACAGCAGTACGGAGGCAGGGAAAACTGAATAAAGCCCTTAGCTGAGATTGGGTTATGTGGATTAAAATGAGAATGAAATGAAACACACTTGACTTGATGTTAAATGTAGGTCTAAAGCTGGTTAACAGTGTTTGTGGTAGATAACTTCTTAGTATGTACACAGTAAAGGAAATGTAATCCAAATCTGTATCTAAAATCTTAGGTTTGGACAAAAATTAATGCAGGTGTTCATATTGACTATTTAAAAGTGATAAAAAAGTAATTATTGCAGCCTTTTTTGTATAATGACCATATATAATAGCTGAATTTACGGCTAAATAGAGTGTTTTAAAAAAGTGAATTATATGGATCAAATGCAGAGGCTGAGAATACTGCTTCATTTTCCTGTGAGAAAGATGATATTGTGATCGTGTTGTTTTGAAGCACTGTTGCTTGAAGTGTGTGTGTATGCTCAGCTGTGCCTCTTGCAGCTCACTGCTTTTCTGTCTCACAGCAGTTTGAAGCAGTTAAGATCGAGGGTTGAAACAGAATCTGTGCTGCCTTGCTCATTATAATGAAAGGAAAGCCATTCGATGGATGAGACAGCTCAAATGGGGGTACTAATTACGTATTAAAACCCTGCAACACCTAAGCAGACACGAATGCTCAGTTGCTGGTGGAGTTTCTGCAAATGTTATATCACAACTTGTGCAAGTACGCTTATGAAAGAATGGGAGGAGGTGGTAATGCTGATTTCTGCAGAGTGAAGTAGTTGTAGGATTGAATGCTTTTTGATGTCTGTAGATTAAATTAGTCATACATAAGGATTTTGCATTTTCCTAAGAATTGTAAAGGTGAGTGATGTTCATAGACACCAGTAGGAAGCTGATCCCCAAGGTGATTTCCAACCTGTTTTCAGACTTTTACCCAGGGAAGTTGTATATTTCTGAAAATTGGAGCTTCATCTGAAAAAGAAGTTTGTCCATGCCTGGAGATAATCTGTGAACCTTTTAGAAAAAGTTGATGATCTTAGTGAATGTAGGATGGTTTAGATATTATATGGCTGAATTGTGTTGAGAAAACACATGATCTCTAAACAAAGGAAGAGGAATTACTGTCTGGAGGACAATGGCAGTATTAAGTAAATCCTGTGTGGTTTTACCGCATCCTTTTAATGGAAAAGACAATGTGAAAGCAAGTGACTTAAAGTTATTACTCAGATCTAACAAATTGGTCTTTGGTTATTGCTAAATAACTGTTAGAAACAATGCTTCTGAAATTCTTGGCTTTAAGTATATCCTGAAATATTTAATTTTTTTTAATGCAAACTGCATATGAATCCAATTAGTGTCCGAAAGTCAGTGTGACTGGTGTGAGCAGTGCATGGGTCATGCCTTGGTAAGCTGAGAGCACTGCATGGCACAAGGAGATGTCTTCTCTTTGAGATGTGCTGCTTGGAGTCCTGGTGATAGCTGGTAGCCAGCTGTTGGTAGGTAATGCAGCAGCATTGTCCAGGAATGCTTTTTTGTGTTCTGTCTCTGGCCAAAAGATTGCTTTCTGTCTCTGCTGGGAGTTATGTTTTTGGTTGACATGAGATTTCAGGAAACTTGCTCAATCATGAGGTTCTGCTTTTAATCAAAGAAAATCCAATTCATTCACTTGATGGTCTATAGACACAGGAACATATTGTATGTTAACAGAGGTTTGATCTTAACCCCCTCTATGGGTGGCTAATCCCATCTGTTAGCAGAGGTCTGGATAGACATCTAGGAATAATGAAAGGTTGTTATGTACAGCATGAGAGGAAGATGCTTTGCATGATCTGATTTCATTCTCAAACACTGAAGTGTTCAAGACATTATGTCCCCTTTCCACCCCAAGTCAGGCAACAGCTAAATTTATCAAGAGCAAAGCAGGAGGAAGCAGAAAGACAAGTTAATCTGCAGACTTGCAGTTCTTAACTGTGAGAGCAATAGAATTATAAAGAACAACGTATTACGAAAAGACTCTAATAGAATGTGTTCAAAACAGAATATTTAAAGGTAATTGCAAACCAAATGGCATTTAAGACACTTGATTCTTGTGTATACCTAACTGTTTTCAAGTTGCTGCCTCTCAATAAGAAAATAAAGCAAAACTTTCTGATGCACCTTTTCTTTTTCATTAGGATCGGAAGCTGTCCAAGTCAGAGCGACAAAGATTCAAAGAGGAAGCTGGGATGCTGAAAGGGCTTCAGCATCCCAATATTGTCAGGTTCTATGATTCCTGGGAGTCTACAGTCAAAGGAAAAAAGTGTATTGTTCTTGTGACGGAACTCATGACTTCTGGAACATTAAAAACGTAAGTAAATTAAGGCAAGTCACAGCGTTTCAGTTTCAACACCAGAGCACTAGAAATAGGTGATATTTCGAGTAGATGAGAACAGAGCCCTTTTGCTGAGGGATAACCTACTGTAGGAACATTCTTTTTTAAGAGGAGCATTATGAGCACTGCAGGTGTGATAGAACATCTTTTAAGTTAGCAAGCTTGTCAGTTCTTACTTGTGATGTCCCAGTAAGCACATGCACAAGACTTATGGGTTTTAAGAGCTCAGGAAAGCAATGCTCAGTTTTCACTTCTCAGATTTTTTTTTCCCCTTTTTTACTTCTTCTCCAGCTGCTTTCCATTTAGAATGAGCTAGTTTGTAAAGTTCAGAGCTCAACTTAATTCACTTCTTTTTGGGAGGTTTTTGGTGTTACTACAATAGAAATAACATGTCAAAAGAGAGAAATTCACGGCCTATTGGTTTATCTGCAGCTTGCTGAAGTTTCAGGTAAAAATCCTGCAGCTTGAACCTGTGAGGCAGCCGAGTGCACCTCGGGGTGTGCTGAACGCCGAGTTAAGAGCAGAGCGCTGGAGCTGCGGCTGCTGCGAGGGCCTCTAGCGGTGTGCGGGGCTGCGGGCGTGTCCGAGCGTATCCCTGTGCTGGGAACCACGGGCTGTGCAACAGCGGGGCTGTGCTCCTCCCTGGGAGCGTGTGCTGAGCTCCAGCCACCATCCCTGTGCTGGGAGCGTGTGCTGAGCTCCAGCCACCATCCCTGTGCTGGGAGCGTGTGCTGAGCTCCAGCCACCATCCCTGTGCTGGGAACCACGGGCTGTGCAACAGCGGGGCTGTGCTCCTCCCTGGGAACGTGTGCTGAGCTCCAGCCACCATCCCTGTGCTGGGAGCGTGTGCTGGGCTCCAGCCATCATCCCTGTGCTGGGAACCTCTCCTGAGCTCCAGCCACCATCCCTGTGCTGGGAGCAATGCTGCCAGCTCTGCAATAAGGAGACTCTGCATCTTTCACTTTGTTCAGTGCCTGGTTCTCTCTTGGAGTGGCATTCACACCCTACATGTGCAAGCAGGCTGTGGGAGCTGGAAGCAGCCTTTTCTTTGCCTTCTCCTTGGCTGAAACAGCCTGTGAATGTCCTGTGTTTTTTAACCATGCTTATTGATAGTTACCAATGGGCATTCTTAAGAAAAATGGCTCTTTGGGAGTCTGGGCTGCAGTTCCAGGGAGGTGTTTGTCTCTTGAGACTGGATGGCTAAGGATACAACAGCATTCTTTAGCTGTATGTTCCATGGAGACATTTCTCAGGTTGTTGAAGATATTTCAGATATATTTGATCAAAATAATTGATCTGCTGCTTTATGTGCTGTTTTCAGACAAGTAATAAGTTAATGGTTTTGCAGCTCTGTACAGATGCCTTTAAATAAAGTTGACCTAATTTTCTGCTAAATGTGTAGTGCTACATTTATTTTTTTTCTCCCTTTTTCACTCCTTTATCCCTCTTGCAGATTTTACTTTTGATTGGCTTATGTGGTGTTGTAAGCACGATGATGAAGTAATAATAGACTACTATAAAGTAGGGTGTTGATAGGAAGAAATACCCCAGATTTTCTGTCTGTGGGAGTATTTTGTACCTTGAATTCAGAAAGTCTTTTTATTTAATCCAGAAGAAATTAATAGGCTCTTTAATTGAAGATCTTTTAGACTGTAGAGTTGTGGCTAGGGTTTTCCCCACTCTTGTATAGCTGGTGTTTCAATTGTGAGCTAGCTTATTCTAGTCCATTTCACTTGAGACTTGACAGGTAAACTGTATGGGAGGTCTCTAGTGTGCCTTAATTAAGTATTTCCTGTGCATGTGACATATTCCTAGATCTGCACTGTACACTTGTGTTTGCATATATTTGACTGTTACTTCCATATCTTTTTTCAGTATGTTTACCTTACTTCCGTTTGATAGAAGTGATGCCTTTCTTGTTTTGGTACTTGGGACATAGACATTGTTGTCATGTGATGTAAAAAATGAACAGAATACAAGTGTGATGATCTCTTAAAGGAAATTTTCTCTCTCTTTTTTTATTGATTCCTATTGCTCCTTGAGCTCTGTGTAATTGTAATTACAGAAACTTAGACTGGAAACCTCCTGAGGTCTCTTAAAATATACTGGCTAGTAGACTTGTCTATTTTTGTGTATTTGTATGTGCTTCCATTTAAAATTGTTTTCTGCATTAAGTGACATGTGACAACAGTTCAGGACAGCCACACTGCACGATGCTGGGTGATGGTTGGATCCAGGTCCTTCAACAGTGAGAAGCTGGCAGTGGACTAGCATATTTGTAACCAAGAATGTAATTAGGGATTCCAGATGCTGAACTGAAGTGCCCCTACCATGTGATCTTTGGACCAGGCTCAAGAGAGATGAATGAGGGTTGTGTCAATAGCCAGAATTCAAGTGGTAGCTGATGTGATTCAGAATCTCCTTCAGTTTGTCGCCTTCCTTGGCTTGGCTATTCCCCTGCCTTTCTTTACATTCTGAGACCTGATTTCCTCTGGAATTGTCTCAATTGCTTTTACAGATTTGTTTTCACAGCAGGATCATTGCTAGCAACTTGATTTTCCAGATCTTGTTTTGAATTGGAGAAATTAAAGTAAAAGGGATGAATACACTATTTCTGTGTTGGAGTTGATTGAAATTATTTCATCAGGACTCTATCTCCTGACTAAGTGGACCTGCAGAAGAGACTGACCACTACCATAGAATAATTGAACACAACTTGCTTTTAGTTTAAGATTGTAGTTGCTCAGCTCCGTGCTGGTCACAGAACTGACTGACTAGCAGTCTTGCTGTAGTGTGAGACTGGTTTTTATCTGACACTCTGGCTGAGTAACATTGCCTGAACAAGAATGAAGTCCTTGCTCTGCAGAGCGTGCTAGGTCCTTTCTCTACATGTGTTCCAGCCCGTACTTAATCAGAACAAAACAGCTCTTTGCTTTAATTGTGTTACCCAAAGAGAGAGATTGAGAGAAAACCCTGCTGGAAGGCACTTGAAAACTGTCAGAGGTTATTCACCTTGTGGCATCTCTAATCTGCTGTAGTTAAGGAACAGAATAAGATCTTAGTCTTAGGTCATGCACATTGAAAAAATATTTTTGGTATGGAATTTGACTCTTCTGTCATGGGGTTTCAAGGAGTGGCAAGGACAGAACAGTTAAGGTTGGGTCACATTCTACCTGCAAAGGGATACAGGCTTAGGTATGAACTCTTCCACCTCAGTTATTTGTCAGAGCCTTTTTAAAGATTTGTCTGCCCTGTCTGTATCTGTCCATATAGTTTTGAAGTAATGAGTAGTACCAGTTGAATTCAGGTCATCAAACCCTGTCCTGCACCAGGGAGGGGATCTCTAACAATTTCTAATTTACTTGATAACTCCACAGGTAAATTTGAAGCAGATTTAAAATGTAGTGTGGAAACCTTGAATAGAATGCTTGGGCTACTCTTGTAAATGAGGGGATAATGACAGAGCTCTTGCAGTTTTCCACAGCTCTGTACTTCATTGCTTATTAACATTTACTGACCCACCTCCCCACCCAGTTATCATTAATCAAGCTAGAGGTTGTAAGTGTTTAAGAAGTTAAATAAATAAAGAACTGTAATTGATGAGCCTTAAATTATTGGTCATTAAAGGAGTGCCTTGAAATCCAACTGTCTAATTACTGTAGAATGATTTTGTATGCAGAGAAGTTATCAGCTATGTACACCAAGCTTTCACGTTATTTTTCATCATTACAGTCTGCTGGCTAGAAGAAAGGGGATAGGTTTTGTTAAGGGGAATCACCTTTAGCTCCTCTGAAGTCCTGAAATGTCCAGGTAGACTTTAAAATAGAAGCTGAAATTTATACATATCTTTAATTATTGTTTCTTTGCTTCCAAACAGCAAACAGTATAGTTTATTCTGCTATTTGTTAGCAGAATCTGTTTAACCTGTTGTTACTTTTTTCATTAGGTATTTGAAAAGATTTAAAGTGATGAAAATTAAAGTGCTACGAAGCTGGTGCCGTCAGATACTGAAAGGCTTACAGTTTCTACACACACGCACTCCTCCCATCATTCACAGAGACTTGAAATGTGACAACATCTTCATTACTGGCCCCACTGGATCAGTCAAGATTGGAGACCTTGGTCTGGCAACCCTGAAACGAGCTTCTTTTGCCAAAAGTGTGATAGGTAAGCCTCTCCTGCTTTGGAGGCTCTGAGCCAGTCTACCTCTTTGGAGACTTGAGTGTTTAAGAACTTTCCTAAAAAACATGTTTACAGAGGTACATGGTCAAAGCCTGAAAATATGTAGGCTTTGTCTCTTGGTTGCTGAGGTCATTCTGTGTTAATGCAAAGACATGTTGAAATTTTGGTTGTGCTTTTGATATTTATATATTAACATTAGCTATTTCAAAATATAGAGTTCTTGTCCTGCCCAACAATCTAGTGCAACATTGTTGATAAAACCACTCTTCACTACCTATAAATCTTACCTTCAATGTGGTGCTGCTTCAAGAAATGTACAAATACATTTTGGTGACCAAACAACATTTTGATATTTAGTGTAGCATTAGTTCATACAGGCAAAATTTTTTTTTTATTGTCACCAGGGGTTAATATTGAATCTCTTGCAGCTTGTGAGTAATCAGAAACTGAAATATACCAAAGAAAGTCAATATTATATATATATATATTTAAGTAATAACACAGACTGGTATAACACCTTTCTCAGGAACTCTGTAGGATGTGGATTTGTGTGAGTTAGGAGGGTGCATTGGGAAATAATCCTTTATTCTGGCTCTGTCCCTGTGTATCCATTTATAACCTTTCTCAGAAATTGGTTTGGTGTAACTAGTGTAATCTTCTTGTGAATTCTTGAAAGAATTGGTTTTATCAGCTTTGTTTTTATAGTTGGGTGGATAGACTGCAGGGAATGAAGTTTCTTTTGCTCTCAGTATTTAGAGCCTGCTAAAATTCAGCATTACTCAACAGTCCTGTGCCAGATTCCTAGCTGGGATCAATGGTGTATACCTATAAATTTTCTTGCAAGCTGTCGCTGAAATATTTCCTGCTTCTTAACCAGGTCAAAGTATTAACAGGCAAGAAAAGAACGGTGTTAAAAACCATAATTTCTTAAGCATATTTGTCACATCTTCAAATTTATCACTGGAAAATTACCATCTGTTACATAGTTATCTGTTAATGATTAGCCTTTGGATAAATGACTGCAATTACATTCTTTTTGGTTTAGCATGGTGAAAACAAGCAATGGGCTGTAGAATGATCTGTAAATTGTCTGGAATCTGGTGTCTGCAGGAAATAATTCTGTGCTTAAATTTACAAAAAGCAAACTCGCAACTCTGGCTTAAAGTAAATCTGATCATACAATGCAGTCCCTTTGTTGGCAGAGGGGATCTGTGATGCTTCACTGGGCAATAATTTTCTGCACACTATTTAAATGGGACTTGTTGAATCTCACGCTCTATGCCTGTAACTCAATCTCTCTGTATTTCTGAGTATTTTTGACTGTAGGATGTCCCTCACTAATGCCTGTATCTGCAGTAGGCCTATAAATATACTGCAGGTGGGAAGGTAAGTATGTGAAGAAAAGGGCTGTGGTGAGTGGCCTTTGCAGAAAATTACCTTTTATCCTCTTTTCACGGAGATTTATATTTGTGACAACAGAGCTTTTCATTGCAAGGCCTTACCCGAACCATTCTACTTCAGCAAGTAGATGGAGAGCACCAGGTCAGAGACTAGCTGTGGGCTCTTACCAGTACTACTTCTTTTGCAGCAGAGGGCAGTCAGGTAATTTATGAAACAGGGTTTAATGTGCCTCTTTTCTTACAGGGAGAAAAGGTAAGTGCCTTAACTCTCCTTAGTATTTGGTTTGCAGCCTATGGCTAGTCTGCAGTTTTTCCCTCTCCTTATCCCCTCCCCTCCCGTTTGGTTTCAGGCTAATCCAGTCTGTTCTGATATTTGTATCAACTAACATCCCTAAAGCAGGAATTGCATCAGATCTCGCACGCCACTGTTATTCCATAAAGGCCTTGCAATGGAAGGCTCACAAAGTACGTTGGTGCAACAGAGTCACTAAGGGTTTCCTCCCTCTTCTTTTTGCCTCCACTTTCTCTTGTCTCACAGGTCTGCCCAGCCGCTTGCCCCTGCGGTGAGTAACGCCAGCAGCCTCTGCTCGCTTTGAGACATTTAGAGTCTGAATCGTTCTTTTAATTTAAGGTACCCCAGAGTTCATGGCCCCCGAGATGTATGAGGAGAAATATGATGAGTCCGTTGATGTTTATGCTTTTGGGATGTGTATGCTAGAGATGGCCACGTCTGAGTATCCTTATTCCGAGTGCCAAAATGCCGCGCAGATCTACCGCCGAGTGACCAGCGTAAGTCCCTGCTCGCTACCGAGGCTAAAGCTGCTGCTACCAGCAGCACAGGGGCACAGCTGGGTAGCACCAGTGCTGTGCAGGCGTGTGTGGGGAGAGAAGGCTGAAAAGAGCTTGTTTTGGGGTGAGTGCAAAGTTACGGGGTGGCTGAGCTCACGGAACATCTGTCAGAAGCTTGTAAAATTTGCTACTGGAAATAAAATTTTGCATGTGTTCATACTCTTCTTTCACTGTATAAGTAGGTTTATGTGGGGTTTAAAAAAGATGTGAAGAGAGCAACTCCCCAAACCAAACAACATAATGCACTAGAATGGTAACAGGTTATTTTCTAAGCCACTTGGGGGATGGTGGAAGTAGTTGTGTCTTGAAGAGGAGCTGGTAACCTTGTTCTCTGCAATAAAGCTGGATAACAGATTTGAGCACCGGCTTAGCTGCCTGCCAGTTACCTCAAGTGATTTTAATAGTTTATTGAATTCTGAGTGGCCCTTAGCTCCTGTGTTTGGGGGGCACTTCTTATAATGATGAAGTGGAAACCCTTGATAAATAGCAGGAAGTTATTTCACCCTGGTAAGTACTGGGCAAGTGTAGCTGTGGAGGCGTTGTGGAAGAAAACAAATACAGCTGAGAAGGCAATCAAGAGATTAGAGCTGGCCCATCTGACCAGACAGGGGAACATGCAGACCCTGAGTGTAGGAGGCAGAACTGCAGGGCTGGAAATGTGCAGTATGGGGTGGCTAGATTTGATCTGTGGTACCTGAGGCAGTGTTGTGAAGACTGTACCAGTGCAGTGAAACAAACATGTTCCACCTTGTGACCTGAGCGTTCAGAAAGAATAGTGAGGTGGCTGCTTGGGGAAATGAAAACTCGCATTGGATTTCTCAGAATACCTGTGCACATGTGCAAAGGAGAAACCACCCCCCTAGACTTACCTCTTTGTCCATAGACAAATGAATTTCTGTTAATATTTTTTTGTGCATATTAACTCAGAGAAGTTGCAGATTTAATAAACAACTTGCGTAACTTTGGAAAAATAAAACACTCTTACTCCTGATGCCTCACACTGCAAAAGGCAGATATAACTCCTGACTTAGAGCTGGAGCAGAATCTTCATGTCAGAAGCAGTGAATTCTGAAAAGAGGCTTGGTGAAATAAGGCTATCCCTTTTCTTCAGGGAAACACTGGATGGGCACAGAAGAAGGAAAAAAGAAGGCATAAGTGGTCACTTCAGTTTTTTGCATAGACGTTAGAATAAGTTTTTATATACATGTATATAAATACAGAGTTGTTGCTCTTTGCGGCTTTTTTTTGGTTGGTTTGGTTTTTGTTGGTTG